>JARYGA010038909.1:0-20674 GCA_030545235.1 Helianthus tuberosus
AAATCCAGGATGAAAATGTGTTTTTTTTTTACCTCTAGTGGAGATAATTCTGGTACACTTAAGGTTGCACCAAAATCTGGTAAAGCCAAAAGTGACCCTATTATTTCCAAAACAGCAGCAGAAGTGTTTGCAGTTGGAATGTTAGAGGGAACATCTGTTGTTTCAAATATCCCTGAAACACCCATGAACCAAGAAAATATGGAAATTGTCCTAGAGAAAGTTGTCAAAGCCTGCAAAAGAAGTCCAGTGGAAGAAAAGCTTGATCTGTTGCTGACAGAAATACAAGATCAAAGGGCATAAATGAAGACTCTGTCACAATATGTGGAGGTAATAAAGGCACAAACTGAAAGAAACACTGAAGCAGTAAGTCTCTTCAAAAGTTGAAAGAAAAAGCACCAGAAACCAACATCTCTGCATCAGAAATTCAGAAGATTCTCACAGAAATGGAAAAGATCAACACACAAGTTGCAAATGCTGTGGAATCAAGACAATTAAGCAGTGCAAAAAAAGTTCTGGAGGAAGTCACCATCCTGAGGGCAAGCAACAACAGTATCACAGATGCCTTAGAGAAGCTGTCAAAGGAATGGGTTGCCATACAAATGAGAGCTCAAACTGAATTCACAAAAGTTCAGAAAAGCATAGCCAGCAACTCAAATCTGGTAGGAGAGGTGCAACAACTGATGAAGAAAATGCAATTCAACATTTCCAGATTAGCCAAAGTGGATCCCAAAGAGATCATGAAAGAAATTCCTATTAAAGGTTCACACCAAGAAATTCCAAAGTCAAACCCACAACAATCATCTGCAGCACCAATCACTGAAGCTGGAACCACTATGATGGGTCCACCTCCAAATGTCTCAAAATATGAAATGCTAAAAAGTTTAGCTACTTCAAAACCTCTAGTTGTCCCAAATTTGAAATTTATAACTTCTCAAACTGGTCCAAAACCAACCTCTTCTGATGACACTGCCATGAGTAAACTGATGAATCTTCAAACAATGAATGAATGGGAACAAGAAGCTGATTCAAGAAAACCACAGATTGTTAAAAGAAAATCTCTGAAACCCAATCTATCTTGGTTAGAGAGATTGACAGGGATATAATGATATTCGCTGAATATAATCTGGTGAAATATTATTGGACAAAAGAAGATGTACCAGCAAGGCCACCAACTCCTGTCAGAATGGCTATAAGGGAAGAGAAGTTAAAAAGAGGTCCAAGAAGCATTCACTACACCAATGAGAATCCAGTAAAAAGAATCTTAAAAGCAGAAGAAGTAAAAGTTGGAACTGATGGTGTTGGAGGAACCTATGTGCAAAACAGATACACACTTCTAAGAGAAAATAGGGAAGAAGAAAAAGTGACTGATGAAGAAATTGCTGACAGATTGCATCCTTTAGACATTCTTTTCATGAAGGATCAATATGAAAAAGAAAGGAAAAACAACAAAGAAGTCAGAAGGGCATTAAAGGGCATATTAAGTGCTGGAATACTGCTATTTGAAAGAATGGCTTTTTCAGACTTTGACTTATGCATCAACTATGATTATGTGCACAACAAAAAGGTCTATATCAGTGCACCAAAGATAAGAATTCCCTTAGAGCTATTGGAAAATGCAAGATCTGGAGACATCATTATACTGCCAAGTAAAGACAAGAAACATAACTATGGTGTAATCTTCAGAGATATAGAGAAAAACAAAGCTCTATTCAGAAGTGTTGATATCTGCAAATACTCAAATCAGACACTGAAGTTTATTTTGAAAAGTATGAACAAGAGACAAGAACAACTTCCGAAGACAAGAATGAATTTGGAGGATCAAAGACAAGAAATTGAACAAATGATTGAAGACTGGATTCAAGCAAGGAACTGGTACAAGGACATGTATGAAATCTGCAACAAGTATATCTCTTACAAGAAGAAATTAAAGGAAGGAGTTGTGGTAAAGAAATTGAAGCTGATTTGAAGAACATGCTTGTTTCAAATTTTCATTTTATTATGTAATTTGTTTTTCAGAACATTAGTTACTAGTAGTTGCAAAATGTTAAGTTTCCACTGTTTGGAAATTTTGTGTTCATGAGATAGTTCATTTTCTTACAATACTTAGGGGAAACTGTTAGGAAACTTTATTTGTAAGTATTGAAGAAAATCAGATCAACTTGATCTATGAAGAAGATGACAGTCCAGAAGATCACAACAAGATGAAGAAGATCGGATAAGACAACTAAAAGCAGCAACATCTACTTCAAAGTATCATAAGTTGATTAAGAGTTGAAGAAGATTATCAGAGAAGGTCATTCTGATGGATCTGATGATATTTCTGATGAAATATCATCTGTTTCTAACAATTCTGATCATCAGACTTTCTGATGATTTGTTCACCAGAATTTCTGATGAAGTGGTTTATCAGAAATTCTGATAAAGACCCCACTTGTCTAAAAATCAGCTCTATCCTGCCACACTAACCGAATCAAGTTGACATTATTGGATCTCATGATGACAAAGGCAAATTGATTGTTGGATTCAATGAATATGTCAAGGCGCTACTTTTTGCAGGAATATAAATGAATAAACAAATGTTTATTCATATATTCAGCCTTCTATAAATAGAAGGCTCATCAAGCAGAGAACAATGAGTTAAGCCTAGCATTCAATACATACTACAAACTCCATTGTCCTTTCACCCTCAGGATTCAAGTATTCATTTGTAATAGATAATAATCTTACAATCACCTTGTAAACCATTTTGTTTCAAAGTGATATAAACTTGAAAATTCTGTAGGTCTTGTTTCTTGAAAGTCTGATTTCTATGTCGGCAAACTATTTTCACATCTATTGAAATCACTTGCCATATTATGTGAAAAGAAGTTTTAAGTCCAAACTGGGACCAACAGTATAATATGGGTAAACATAGTACATTCTGGATTTTGAGATCAAAACAATAAGATTAAACCCTTTTCGGTAAACTTAGGTAAACTAATTACGTAAGTGTATACGCGATAGCGGGTAACCGGATGAGTCATGAACAAGTTCCATATGCCAATATACTTTAAACAAGTTATAATATCAGTAAGATATCAACTTGTATGCCCGTTAAGGTTTTAAAATCAAATTATGCCTCATAAGGGTGTTTTGGTAATTTTACCACTTATAAAAGGAGCTTGCGAGTATACTGATGTCATGGTCATAAAAATCCTATAAAAGTGGTTTAATTATGATATCATATCATTAGGATACCAAATATATGTGTGGTTTACGCTCTAAGACCAATCTATGCACCGTAGGGGCATTTTGATCATTTCACACATAGTTTTGGGAATTTATTTGGGATTCTGAGTTCATGATTTATACCTACTATAAAAGCATTTAAAATGGTTTATAAAATCAGTAGGTAACAAGTCTTGGTTCATAAATATGGTTTAAAACCATACTACACGCCTAAACGGTGTTAATGTCGTTAAATGGCGATTTTTGCGAAGATTTATGAAATTTAATGTTATGACCAGCTTTGAATAGTTAAAATATTTTATTTGTCATAACATACCAGTAAGCGAAAGGTTTGGTTTGAATATTATGCTTAAAACACATTTTATGTGCCATAAGGGCATTATCGTCATTTATCGGCATTGTATAAGAACTTGAAGTTAAACTCAGTATATAATCTGGATTAAAATCCCAATAAATCCTACATATGATATCACATCAGTACATGATGAGTTTTGCCAAGAATTTATGTTTAAAACACATTTTAAATGAAAAAAGGGCATTTTAGCCCTTTTAAAAGCATAGTTTGTTATATGCGTAAACTCTGCTTATGACCAGATTAAAAACATTAAAATATTCTAAACATATTTACTTATCAGTACATAACTCAATTGCATGCTCATTTATATTTAAAACCTTATTTTTAAACAAAAGGGCATAATAGTCAAAGTACGACATAATAATGGAACATGCGCATAAACTCAGATTACTAGTCCGATCGTGTAATATAACCTTATAGGTTTATACTACATCATAATACGATCATAATGGAACTTTAAATCAGTAGCATACTAGTCTAATACGGTTTATAATTGAAAGTCAACGCAGTAGTCAAACTTCGCGACTTTCGGTTGCGAACCGACCCTAAAACTGGAATTGACGAGCCGAACATGTTTACACATGTTCTAATAATTATTACCCAGTTGTTTAAGTGATAAAACATATTTTAGAACACTTCTAAACTCATATCGCAATTATTTTAAAAATTGACCCATCGACTTTTTAAATTAACATTACGTTGACTAGTCAATTGACCAAGCAAATAGGAGATACCCTTTTGAGGGATTAACACCTACCTAATTACGATCACGTAGCCATGTTCATTGCGAACAATGGCTTGACCGTTTAAGGTCTAACTGAAAGTCAAAGCGTTTATCGTAAACGCTTGACTTTTCGGCTTTAAAAGCCTAATGAATGAACTAGCCACGAAAGGAACACTCACAAGTGTTCCTAGGGGCTGAGGAGAACTCAGAGGTATGCTCCCAATTGCTCAGGAACTCCCATAAGAGATATATAGAGAAAGAAAGGAATGGTGCAAGTTAGACAATGAACAAGAGCACCTATTTATACTTGAAGTTGAAGTTCTTGGATCAAGCCAAGAGTTTTGAGAGGCCTAGAGATCACTCTAGGTGTCCTATGATGTGTCTAAAACCAGAATTGAGCTCATGGTTTTGATTCATGTGAGTTATGGTGGTTTGTGTAGGGAACAAGGAAGAACACAGCAGTTATAAGTAACTTTCTTCGCAAAACAAGCCGTCTCCGTACGCCACGGTGAAAGCCTTTTGTCGTCGTGCGACGCCATGGCTCCAAATAGGTTTCAAAGTTTGGCAGATTTAGTCCCTGTACTTAATTTGTTGTGTTTTGACACTTTTAACCCCTTTTAACCCACTTTCTAGGTTGCGTAAAGGCGTTAAGGCATAAGTAACTTGGTTTATGCTCAAAAATGTCATGGATCCTGGTACGTTCGGCTGTACGGTCGCGTTTTTCGCTTAATTGCGACGAACTCTTTAACGAACGTGAAAACGACCCAAATTGCGCAACCAATGATATTTTTGCATCCTTATCAATAACGTACAAGATATTAGGTATACCCAGGATATAACCGAGCATCAAATGTTCCGGGTTCGTTAAAAGGTCACTCAGAGGTATGAATTAACATGTTGACGCTTTTAACCCTTCAATATCACAACTTCTTAAATTAAATCACAAACGGTTTCGTACGTCCAACAAGTGGCTCGTTAAATAATATGAATATCATAAAAGGTCATTCAGAGGCTTATTTTAAGCATGTTAACAATTTTAGTCCTTGCACATTGAAAGTTTTCATTGTTTGGCAATAATAGTCCCTCCTAGTCAACGTTTGACTTAATTAGGATTAGGGACCCGTGTCAACACATAATTGGACATGATTTTACGAGGTGTTACAATTGGAAGGACAAATCAAAGTGGTGTGCCTTTCATGAAGATTTTGAGCCCATGACGGAGGATTGTATAGCCTTGAGAAAAGAGATCAGCTACTTACTAAGTAAAGGTTACCTAAAGGAACTTCTTGGCCGGAAGAAGAACAAGACTCAGGATACTGATAAGAATCCTAAAAGAGCTGCATCTCCACCACCCGATGCAAAGATAATCAACTTCATCTCCGGAGGATGCGACATATGTGGAACTTCTTACTCTGCGGCCAAAAGACATGCTAAAGAAGCCAAAGCAGAAAGGGGAGATAAGCTAACAAGAATGACGATGCTCACGAATGATAAAGTGATAACTTTCGAAAGTGATGATCTGGATAACATCCAGGAGCCCATCATGATGGGTTGGTAATTACTTTATATGTTGCTAACCATTTTGTCCACATGATATTGGTAGATAATGGGAGCTCAGTCAACATCATCCAGTTAGAGACTTTGAAGAGGATGAATATCATGGAAGCTGAGATTACTTCAAAATCCAATGTGCTTGTAGGATTCAGTGGGGAAACGAAGAACACTGTTGGGGAAATCAAGCTACCTGTCTATGTTGAAGGGATGAACTTGTTACAATGCTTCTGTGTTATGGATTCATTATCCTGCTAGAATATAATATTAGGCATGCCTTGAATTCATGACATGAAAGCCTTACCCTCCACTTACCACCAATGTGTAAAGATACCTACTCCTTGGGGAGTGGTGAAGGTTGAAAGTGACCAACAGGAAGCAAAAGTGTGTTACTCTTCCATGTTGAAAGCATCAGCAAAATCCCGAGAAGGATAGCAACTAAAGATACAAGCATAGGATATTATGGAAGCTTCTAAACAGGATGTCAAGAAAGTCAACCTTGATGAAGATAACCCAGATATCTTGGTGCTTGTAGGAGTCAATATCCCTGAGGATATTGAGAAACAACATATTAACCTTTTGAAATGCAGGATGTCTACATTTGCCTAGAAGCATGAGGATATGACAGGTATATCACAGGATATTATAACCCATAAACTTGGAATTGATGAATCTTCAGGCTTGTTCAACAAAAAAGAAGAAAGTTCGCTTCTGAAAGGAATGTTATCATCCAAGAAGAGGTGGAAAGGCTATTAAAATCCAAGATGATAAGGGAAGTCAAGTTCCCAAAGTGGTTAGCAAATGTAGTGGTGGTGTAAAAGAAGAATGGGAAATGGAGAGTCTGTGTTGATTACACAGACCTTAACAAAGCATGCCCAAAGGATACATTCCCAATACCTCATATCGACTCCATGGTAGATGCAACTGGTGGACACGGAATGTTGACTTTCATGGATGCATCCTCAGGATTTCAACAAATCCAAATGGAACCATCCGACTAGGAGGATACAACATTTATGACACCTATAGGTATATATTGTTATACTGCTATGCCATTTGGTTTGAAAAATGCAGGTGCAACGTATCAGAGGCTAGTTAACATGATGTTCAAGAATAAATTTGGGGGATACTATGGAAGTATACATCGATGATATGGTGGTGAAATCTAAGAAAGCTGAGAATCATCTCCAAGACTTGGAGAGTGCCTTCAATATCCTGGACCAGTATAACATGAAACTGAATCCCGCAAAATGCCACTTTGGAGTGGGGGCAGGAAAGTTCTTGGGATATATGGTAACCAAGAGAGGAATAGAAGCAATCCTGGAGCAGATCATAGCTATTCTAGATCTCAAATCCCCATCCAATATGAAAGATGTTCAAGGATTAACTGGAAGGGTAGCAGCATTAAACAGATTCATATCAAGATCCTCTGAAAAATGTAAAGAATTTTATGATATCCTAAAAAAGAACAAGAAATTCGAATGGGGAGAAAGACATGAAGCTGCTCTACAAGCATTAAAGCAGTATCTCTCAAGTGCACCTCTACTAATGAAACCTGTAGATGGTGAACCCCTATCTCTATATCTTGCAGTAACAGGAAATGCAGTAAGTGCAGTCTTGGTTAAAGATCATGAAGGTCAGCAGTATCCTGTCTATTATGTTAGTAAAAGTTTATTAGATGCTGAGACTAGATACTCTCATTTAGAAAAATTAATATTAGCTTTAGTTCTGGCATCAACTAAGCTTAGACACTACTTTGAAACACATAGGATACATATTAAATCCAACTATCCTATTAAAAATGTGCTTAGAAAACCCGAGATGTCTGGTAGAATGGCAAAGTGGTCTGGGAAACTAAGTGCTTATGATTTAGTGTATGAACCTAGGAATGCCATAAAGTCTCAGGCCTTAGCAGACTTTGTGTGAGTGCATATGTCTATCGCTTATGTCAATCACATAACGAAGCTAAAAAATGAGACAAGACTGGTGCTAATCAGAGAAAAGCATGAAGATCATTGAAGAAGGGAGTCTTGGTTCGAACGAAGCTATGAAAGTCATCAAGTAGTGCTTTCGTACGAAGGCGTGTGGCTTCGTACGAAGCCATAGTTTTCCTTGTTCTAACTTGGAACTCTATATATAGGTGTCTTGTGTTAGTTTGTAGAGAATCTTTGGAGCAACTTTGAGGCGAAACTCTGCTCGTTTGTTTTCGCGGTATTGTACTGTTATATTCAACAATAGAAAACATTTATAATTACATCCTCGTGTTCTCATCCACATACGTGATTGGATTCCGCACATATCACGTGTCGGTACGCATTCATCGGTTAGAGATTCGGTCCAAAGAATGAAGTCACAAGTGGTATCAGAGCGGGTGATTGTTTGCTTGGATCAGAAACACAAAGATACAAGCTTCTACATCAAATTCAGAGAAGATTTCATCATATTCTACTCATATCTTTTCCTACACTTCTTCTACTTTTCATTTGACACTTTAAACTTAGATTCACGAAGTTTTAACGGTTAAAAACGGCTGATTTTTAAGTATGTAGTGTGAAAACTATTTTTGAACAACCCTACAAATTTGCAGATCAAAATTTAAACAAAATCAAGATCAAATTAGTGAAAAACTATGAAAATCATGAACTTAGTTCTTGCAGAGTAACTTCGAACGAAGCCACGTCGTAGCTTCGAATGAACACACGATTGTATTTGATTTGTTAAGTTGTTACAGCCTCGTACGAACGTGCCTTCGTACGAACTCAGAAAGTGTGGATTGTGTCTGATCTGGCTTCGTACGAACCTAGAACAGTACCTTCGAACTAACCAGCTTCGTACGAACTCAGGTTGTTTGTAGTGTTTAATTTTCAGATTTAATCAAGTTGTTGATTATGTTCGCAGGTGATTATGGCTGAAGAGTTTTATAATACGTTCTACAAGGTTTACACTTCCGAGTCTACTGAAACATCATCTGTCACACCAAAAAGCATTTCAAAAGCTATAACCGAAAACATTAATCATGATAATTTTTACGGAACTAACTCGAAACCACCAAAACTTGACAGTATTGAAGATTATACATGGTGGAAAGAACGATTTATTAACTGGGCAAAAGCTTATGCGCATGAGAGTTGGTTTTGTATGGAATTTGGTTACAGAAGACCAGTTGATGATAAAAACGAAGAATTTCTGCTAAAAAGCTTATCAGTTGAAGATAAAAAGATTTTTTCCTATGAACAACGAATGATTGCCTTGATCCAACAGTCGATCAGAGATGACATATTTGCATTACTTAATCATGACGGGTCATCAAAATCAGTGTGGGAAGCATTACAGGTTAAAGCTGATGGTGGAAAACAAATAAAAAAGAATAAAATATCATTACTTTAAAAGGAATTTGATTTGTTTGACGGTATTAAAGGTGAATCTGTATGATAAATGATTGAACGATTTTTTCACCTTAAAATTGAACTTGATAGATTTGGTATAACAAAAACCCGTGAAGAAATTATTGATAAAATCATTGAATCTTTACCACGTGCTGATCACTGGCAAACATTTGTGTTTATTCTTAAAAATGATGCCTTGTTTGATGAAATTACTCTTGATGCTTTGATAGAAAAAATTGAGAGTCATGAGCTTGAGCTGCAAAAGCAAAGCAAGATGACCAGCTCGTCATATCAACAGAATGTGGGTCTTTACTACAGAGGTAGTGTACCTTTAGTGACAGTAATGAGTCACCAAAAACTGCCTCCAGTGTCGAAAAGTCGAAAGATTCACAGAAAAGCTCATCTAGCTACAATCCAGGGTATCATTCATCTTCAACAGCTTCAAATTCAGAAGAACCTAATGAGATTCTCTGCAACATTGCCTTAAAGCTGAAAAATTCTCTGGCAACGAGCATCAATGCTGCTAAACAGCAAATGAGTTTCTTGGCATTGATTCTGGAATTGTACGAGAGTCTGGTGGTAGGGAGAATCAGAAATCCTGAGCTGAGATAGGAAGATTACCACCAGATAGATCTGGAGGAGATGGAGCTCATTGACTTCAAGTGGTGTTTTCCTAGTGGCATTCAGAGAGCTCAGGGGTTCATGGAGATAATAGGCACGCAGGATCTGGGAGGGTTGTTAAGCACAAAGCTCGGTTTCGACAAGTCTAAAGTCACATGTGTTCGATGCAAGCAGAAGGGTCACTTCAAGAGGGAATATGTCAACTGAGAAGTAGCTGATCATGATAATCTTTTCCATGATGACTACTATAGAAAGGCAGATTATCATAAAACCGGTGAACATACTTCTGGAGAAAGCCTAAAGCGGATTACAGGAAATTCATCAAAAGAAAATCACAAGCTTTATTGATACGTGATCAAGTTAAACCCAAGATTGAACATGCTAAACATAGGGTCACTTATGGGGATGAAGGGATTAATTAGAGTGATTATATTGATGATGATGGAACTGCTTTAGTGGCTGAAGTGAAAGAGATGGCTTTGTTGCTGAGATAAAAGAGAAAATGAAAGAAGATATGTTGGTGCATACATCTGTCGACTTCGTCTTATATCGAGTCTGGTTTGCGTTGCGGATCTGAAGCATGGCATCACAAGTGACATCAGCATGCTTACATCATCATTGCATCACTATAGAAAAGACAAAACAAAAGTCATTAAGTTTGAACGTGACCGTTTGAGAGTGTTAGTTTGAGGAATGATGACCGTTTGTAGATGTTACCGTTTGAAAGTGGTGACCGTTTGAAGCATGGTATGCCATCTTCAAACGGTCAGGGTTCTCCTATAAATACCCTTCAAACTTTCATCATTTGTAACGTTCTAGTTTCCAACACCGAGGTGCTGTCGAAGTGTCTTTGTATTGTAAATCCTTTCAAGATCAACAAAACAAGACATTTATTAGTGAATACAAGCTAAACGAAGACCGAATCAATGAATTCCGCCTCTGATTCTGTCTGAGCACTCTTCTGATCGACTCGTTAGGTCGTTTCACGATCCTACATGTGGTATCAGAGCTCAGGAGGAAGAGTTCTTACCGTTTAGCTCGTTTTTCTGAAAAATTCTGATTTTCTACACCTTCTTTCACAAAATTGATACTTTTCACGGTTAAATCCGGCTAAAACTTTCACAATGTGTGCGTAATTGTGTTTTAACAAATCCTTGAGAATATAAGATCAAAACTCGAAGTAAAACTGGTAAAAATGGCTTGAAAGTTGGTGACCGTTTGAACGAGCCCAGCACTTGTCCGTTTGAAAAACTGCCTGACCGTTTGAAATCTGCGTCTGACCGTTTGAAACTGGACTGACCGTTTGAAATCTGCACCTGACCGTTTGAAACTGCCACCTTACCGTTTGAAAATGCATGTGTCAGTTTGAAAATGTTGGGTTAACCGTTTCAAGCTGATCTTTCCGTCTGAAACACGACTTTAGTTTGAAAGTAGTTTAGTTTTTCACGTGATAGTGCTTTGGGTTGTGTGGACCGCTTGAAAATACATCGTTTGTTGTTCAAGAGAAAAGTGCTTCATATTTTGTGTAAATCATTAATCGAGGGTGTCAGTAATTGGGATAAGAGATCATGTGAATTAAGTCAGATTGCATGTGTTGGTACATGTGAACATTTAAAGGTTGTCGGATATTGGGTTTTATTACCGATATAGGGCATGTGAAAGTGTGATGATTCATTGTTTCAACCCATGTGAGTAGTCTCGGTCCAATCAGAAACAAGTGTTGGTCACTAAATTTAAAGGCCCAATTAGAAAACATGTCTTAATCGAGATATAGGTTGTTGCATGTGATTTGGGATTGATTTTACATTGCGGTCAAATCAATTTTGAGAATAGTTATTGGTGTTGTTAGCCCATGTGATATTTTCACCGGCCCATGTGATTGAGATCAGTGTCCACTTATTGCGAGGCCCAATCAGTTTGGTTGTCTTAAAGTTTCTCGGTGTATTCAGATTTTGATCACAATTAACATTTCAAGTGAACATTTGACATCGAAACATGGAGTTTGAGGATTTGTTGGCATATGTGCATTATGAATCTCAGCAGTATATTCCGATAAAGCAAAAAGGAGAAACAGTCTCAGCAAAAAAAGTAGTTGAAAAAGTTCCGGTTTTTTATCACTAGTCTGATGAAGAGAGTGACAATTATGAAGAGGAAATCCGGGAACTTGAAAATCTTAAACAACAACTTCCATCTGATCAATGTAGTGGAAAGTTATTTTATGCCGATAAAATTGAAAAATTGAAAGAAAAACAAAATGCAAAAAGAAAGAATCAAAAGGCAGTTATTGCTAAAGAAGAGATCAGAGCTGAGCAGATTGAACAAGTTCCATCGGTCAAAATTGATAAAAGAGAATCTGAAAAACCTATATCTGTGAATCCTGAACCAGAGTTAAAGAAAGAGGTTGCAGAAGACGTACCTATCTTTGATCATTCATCAGAAGAAGAGAGTAAGGATGAAAGTGTGCATGAGGAAAAGAAACAGGTTGAAAATATTTCAGCTTTAAAGGTTGAGACAAAAGCTGATGATAAACAGATTCTTGTTTTGCTGAAAAATTATGAAGAGTTGACATCTGAAAATGACAAACTCTTGAAGGAGGTTGAGAGTTTGTCATTAGAAAACAAAAATCTTAAAAAATCAGAAAATGTTTTGAAAAATCAAATACACAATTTGGAAAATGAAAAAGTAAAAATTGAGAAAGATTTTCAAAGTCAAATAAAAATTTTAGAAAACGAGAGAGATTTGTTTGGTAAAAACAATCTTGAAAAACAAATTGCAATTAATTCTCATCTTGAAAAGATTATTCGACTTGAAAAGGAAGCAGAGTGTGCTCAAAAGAAAATCAAGGAATGGGAAGAAAAGTTGAAGGTGTTTGTGAATACTTCAACTATTCCTTGTCCAAAACCTATTAATTCAGTACCAATAAGTGACAATGTCACAAACTTTGACAAAGTCAAAGTTGAAGATTGTGATGAGAAATCTGATGATGAAAATGAAAAAATGAAGAAAAAGAATTTATTTTTGAAGTTAAAAGAAAAGTTTCAAGAAACTGTTCCACGATCAACTGAAAAGGGAGAATGCTCTAAGCAAAAACCTTTGAAGAAGAAAGTGGAACAAAAACAAAAAGAGAAAATTTTGAAAAATGTTCGTAAAGAAAATAAAAGTTCATCAGATCAATCATCCAATTGCAATAAAAAATTACAAAAAGGAAAAAATGAAAATTCAAAAATTGTTGGTAATGAGTGGTGCAGGTTGGACCACAGAGCTCAAAGGCCAAATCCAGCAAACAAGAGGAGGAAAGATTATCACCAAGCCAAACAGTGCTTTGATCTAAATGTTTGGACTGAAAATGGTGATTGGTACGATAACAGAGTGTGTTACAGATGCGGCTATCAAGGACACATTGCTGTTAACTGCCAGAGTTGGAAGTTTGAGACGAGGAGATGTTTTAACTGCAACATCATTGGCCATATTGCTAGAGATTTCTCAATGAGATCAATGAGAAGATCGAGGGCTGAATCTCAGAAGCAGGTGAAGAAACCAGTCAATGTCAAGCCCAAAAAATAGAAGGTTCAAGAACCTAAAGTTCAAGAAAAGAAAGTAAAGCTTTCACAGGGGCAAAAAGACAGACCGAGGAAGAAGAGGAAGAAGGCCAGAGAGTATCTGGAGAAGATTTTGTCATCGGATAGACCTGGTAAAACAGATAAAAGTTCTGATAAATCGTCTTGCTCTCCAAAGAACAATAAATCAAGCAAAACGGATTCATCAGATAAAAATCTGAGGACGAAAGAGGGAAAGAAGAAGAAGAAAATTGATGGTGATGAATTTGTTTCTTCGGAAACAAAGGAGCCACATGTTGGTGATGAATCTGACTTATTAAAGTCAGACAAGCCATGATCAGGCAATGAATCTGGTGTGGTAAAGCCAGAAGAGCCGTGTGTTGAGGTAAAAGTTGAGAATTCTGGTCTAACAATGGATGATCCAAATTTTCCACCATTGTTGAACAAGAATTCAAAATCACCCAAGGACCGTCAGGCTTGGGTGAATCTGTTTAAATGAAAAACCAGACTTGCCGGAGCTTCCAGGTTGATAAGTGTGAAGCAGGAATCAACATATTTCTTGAGAAATTCACGAAAGTGATTTCGTCATACAAGTGGTAAATCAGGGACATTAAGTTGTACTTGATTTTCTACAAGTGATGTTTGTGGATTGATCTTAAAAATGTTAGTTTTTACAAATGATTAAAGAAAACAAGGTGATGAAAGATCCCCATATTTGAGAAATGACTCACAAAACTAATTTTCTGGAAAAACAATTTTTATTAAAACAAACTTAAGTGTTTTGAAATCATTATGGGAAAATAGTTTGTTGTCAGGGGGAGTTCTGATTGTTCAAGCCAAGTGAATGGAGAATTGAAGTGATTCTCATCATGTTGTCAAATTTCTTGTACAGTTTGTTTTCAAATTTTCCCAGAAAATCAAAATTGAGACGTATTTTGATTTTAGGGGGAGTAAAAATTTTATAAAAATTTGAAAATTCCAAAAACATTGAAAAATGAAAAAATGAGTTTTGTTGTGAAAAAGAGGAAATGATAGTAGATCAGTTAGACTATCACAACATGCTAAAGAAATGGAAAGATAAAATGTGATAAGTGATCTCACTAAAGATGTGACGATAGGCTCAGCTAGACTAGTAGATTTGCGATAACGATACAAACTTAAATGAAAAAGCCTAGTTCTAGTGGGAAACATGGTCAAAAGCATAGTACTTAGTTTTGTCCTTCTTGACCGTGTGCCTACTCAGTAATCGCTGATTGTCGAAAGACATAAAACTGGTTAAGTTTGTGAACTTTCACAACTTTGCTAAAAAGTCGCTGTGATTGTGCATTTCATTTTGAAAGATTTAAACTTGTTTTATTTCTTTATTTTGTTTAAGCATCGGACATCCTCTGCGTATACGTGAGTATCGACCTGGATGTTGTTGCCTAAACATTCTGCTTTATTTTCTTTGGTGTTTCGTTTAAGCTTTGGATCACCTCTGCGTATACGGGAGTATCGACCTGGTGGTTAAAGCCTAAACAACTTCAACTTGTTTTATTTTCTTATTTTGTTTAAACATTGGACTTTCTCTGCGTATACGGAAGTATCGACCTGATTGTTAATGTTTAAACATTCTGCTTTATTTTCGCACAAATCACAGCTGATAAAAGTTTAAAGGCATTACTTGAGTCAGTGTATTGCATGATGAGGGGATATGCTGAGATCGTGGGGTCCATAAGAACTTAGTGCTATCTTAATATACCTTAACGTATCGGTAAGCATTTCAAAAGTTTTTAGATTGAGTTTAAGTGGATAACAATATCGTCAATCTAAGTGAATCGTTTAGAGCTGAAAATGTTTAAAGCTTAACGGTGCTAGTGATTGGTCACATAAACTGATATGATCCTCTTACACAAGCTCACAAAAATAGTGTCTGTAAATATTTCTTTACTGCATTGCATTTCATTTCAAAAACCCAAAAAGTTTTTAGAGTATTTTAGCATAAATCTTGGAAAAAATACAAAAACATTTTCGACAACAGATGTTGAAGAGCTGATTTTTAAAATTTCAAGTGCTGAACATGATGAACTGGTTTGGGAGTGTGTGTTTTAACAGAAGAAATTTGGTTTGTAAAAGAGTAGTTTGATTAGTTAATCAAGGTCATTAATTTGAACTTGATGTAACTATTTCTAGTAAGTTTTTCTTATTGATTTAAGTAAAAACTTATGTGTTTGTGAGAAGATTGTGCAGGAGATGAGCTTAAAAAGAGTTAAAGCCAGGAATTGATCTCAAGGTGATAGCTAATTCCAGATAGCGATCCCATCATGATGAGAGGGGAAGTCTGACGAGGTTAGAGCCAAAGAGAAGATCCTGGTATATGCCAAGAAAGAAAAGAGACTGATAAAGACTGAAGATGCGAAGACTCGATACTTAAGAATCGTCAACATCTGAGGGGGATTCTGTTGGTGCATACATCTGTCGACTTCGTCTTATATCGAGTCTGGTTTGCGTTGCGGATCTGAAGCATGACATCACAGAGATGACATCACAAGTGACATCATCATGCTTACATCATCATTGCATCACTATAGAAAAGACAAAACAAAAGTCATTAAGTTTGAACGTGACCGTTTGAGAGTGTTAGTTTGAGGAATGATGACCGTTTGTAGATGTTACCGTTTGAAAGTGGTGACTGTTTGAAGCATGGTATGCCATCTTCAAACGGTCAGGGTTCTCCTATAAATACCCTTCAAACTTTCATCATTTGTAACGTTCTAGTTTCCGACACCGAGGTGCTGTCGAAGTGTCTCTGTATTGTAAATCCTTTCAAGATCAATAAACAAGACATTTATTAGTGAATACAAGCTAAACGAAGACCGAATCAATGAATTCCACCTCTGATTCTGTCTGAGCAATCTTTTGATCGACTCATTAGGTTGTTTCACGATCCTACAAGATATTCTGAAAGAGAAGACATACAGAGAAAGATGTAATGTCGATTACAGAATTCAAGAAATGGAGCAAGAGTTTGAAGAGGCTAGGAATTATGGAAGATGGGATAAGAAACGTGAATGTTATATTAACAGCAATGGAGAACCGCTTGTTCATCCAAGTAAAGTGGTGTATAATGATGTTCTTGCAGTAATCCCTCTGTCTGGCGAATACTACTCAAACGTTGCAAAAGATAAAGAGTATGTTAAAGAGCTAGAGAGATGAAGAGAGGATGAAGAAGAATGTTGAAAATCTGGTGGATGAACTGAAGAAGGTTGCTGTGACACCTGTGTCACTGCGACCATCAAACAAATACCAAACCAATGAAATATTGTATTTCATACCTTGGATCTGTATAAATATGTGTATCTTTTGCACATATCAATTCTTGTTCGATTTCAAGCTCTAGATCGCTTTCTGGAGAGTTATACGCAAACTGATGCGTAAACGTAATCAGTTTAATGTGACAAATACTCCGGAACATCAACATATACTTAACATACCTTAAATAACCTTTACATAACTTAGAAATAAGTTTTAAAGGCTTTGGTATGGCAAAAACAAGTTAAATCGCCTACAGGGACTAAATTTGACAAACTGTGAAAGTATGCCAATTTGAACTGTAACAGACATTCCGGAACATGACCATAAGTTAAACATACCATAAGTATCCTTTACATAGCTTAGAAATAGGCTTTGAGGGGTTCGGTGTGCTAAAATAAACTTTTGGGTCATTCAGGGACTAAAAATGTCAAAAAGTGCACAAGTTTGCACTTTTGCGCATAACTCACGTTCTGAATACATCCAAACATCCAAAAATTTATGTAAGCCCTAAAATATTTTATTTTAGTGTTTGGCATGAGAAAAATCCATTCGTCGCGCAATTTGGATCGTTTTTCGCGCTTATGCGCATTCCGTCGTAATTAAGCGAACATCGCGATCGTACGACCAAACGAACTGACATCCGACATATTTTTGAGCATGTTTCATGTCCACAATGTTTAGGCATCATTTTAGGGCCTTGAAGTTGGCTTTACGGGCCTTAGAAGTGTCGGAAATGGGCTTAAACACCAACAGGGACTGAAACTGTCAATATGCAAAGTTGGTTCTGATCAGACAAGGCCATGCGGCCCGTGTGAGTTTTATGTGCATCTTTACGCGGCCCGCGTCAGGCTCCCAGATCAGATAAGATCAATTAGTCAGCAGATTTCAGCTGATTAAACCTCATCCACACACTCACACTTGCCCTTTCAGCTCATTAGGGGCCATTTTTAGTTACCACAACTTTCCAACAAGTGTACGCACGAGATTTGATCATGTTATTCAAGAAACGATCTTAACGGTTCGGGAAAAACTATAAATACCCCACCCCCATTTGCTTCAAACTCACAAGAATCTGATCTAATGTGCTCTAAGTTGAAACCTTTGTTTCATACCTAAGCTATTTTGATCTAGATTAGCATTCGGGGACCCTTCGTAAGTATTCCTTCGTTCTTTTATTGCTTTTCATGTCTGAAAGTCAAACTTTGTTTGACTTTCTGCGTTGACCAGTTTATGGTCAATGCGAAGTTCGTTTGAACTTCGCAACGTGATTGTAATCACGATGGTTATAGTCCCTTGGGACTATGCCTACTGATTACCACGTTGTCTAGGGTCGTAAGGGTAAGCGATCTAATAAATCTCTTATACCTTCGAACCCGACCCATTTGGTCAATCATTTGGATCCGACCAAATACATTAGGTGATCATAGTATATAGGGAATAACCTTCCGAGGTTACACCTTATGGTCGCTTCGTTTAAGTAGTTGTATGATAGGTAGTTTATATGCCTTAGGTAAATTACCAAAATACCCCTTTGATGCCAAATTCATTATAAACATATGTGACATAACTTTTGACATCTAAACTGATTTGGCGACAATATTAGGCATGTTAAGGCATATTCTACTTGTCATAGGACTAGTTAGGCGGTCCGAACGCGTTTCACGCGAACGACGCGTTAACGTAGCATAAGCTACCTAAACGGGTCGTAATGGATCGTAAGCACTTATGTTAGGTTTCATTTAGTATGTAGGCTTTGTTAAACCATATTACATGAGTCTCCATACTCGTTTGGTTTACGAACCCTCATTCTATCCGATCCTCCGATTTAGGTCCGGTTCATTAACATAGTTACCTATATTAGGTGCCGTTTGATTTCCGAGATCTCTAGCATTGCTTGGTGGTTATCTTAGGACTTCTAAGCAATCTCAAGTGAGTACATAGACCCCTCTTTTACTGTTTTCCAAACTGTTTTGGGGTGAAACACATGTGCCTACTTGTTACTTTCATGCTTTCCTGTTTTCACATCATATACTTGCTATGTTCGTTAGTACATTATAGTACATGATTCCATTACATTTCATGCTATGTATGCCCATTGTGTGCATACTTAGTACATCACTTTACAATACATATTATGCTATGTATGCCCATTGTGTGCATACTTAGTACATCACTTTACAATACATATTATGCTATGTACGCCCATTGTGTGCACACTTAGTACATTGTTTTACATTGCATCTCTGTTGCATATGCTGATCCAGCATATGAACACATTATACTACATTTTGAACCGTTGTAACCATTTGACTATGTAAACCGTCGTAACCATTTGATTATATGAACCGTTTGTAACTGTTGAACCGTGTGAACCATTTGTATCTGTTGACATGATTTACATTTGACAATAGACATTTGACTATACATAAACATTTCTACAATTGTTAAACATTACATCTTGGTGGTTTGGTTTGAGTAAGTGATTTAAGTAACGAGACATGTGTAATATGATACAAGCATGGTGGATACGCCGCTGGTACTTCCTATATATAAGTGTTTGTATGGTATTACATATTGTAGCGTTATTTGAACCATTTCAATTTGAGACATATAACATTTTATACAAATAACATACTTTTCACAAGACATTGATTTACAAACAACTTATCTTATACAAACTCATTCTTACATGGTTTTTCATTTAACCATACATTATTCTCTTATTTATACATATCATCTGATCTTATCGTTTTTCAAATGATTTACAAGACAAAGCAAATTACAAGGTTCATGACTAAACATTTTCTCAAACATAAGTTATGAATTCTGTTTTCACAAAACCTATGTATCTCACAGGCATTTTTATGCTGACGTACCTATTTTCACATGTGTTTTCAGGAGATGATGCATAGGACTTATCAAGACATACTTAGGCGGACCTGTGCCTTAGTGACTTAAAACGAGACAAGAACTAGTTAATTTATGTTATGTACTCTTTGTTTCTTGTTTAAAACAATGTAAGCTTTCATGTTTGATTAATAAAACAAAACTTCAATTGCCATGGATTTGAAACAATTAATTATGTTACAACACTCCCCGACGTTTCCGCCACGTTTTGTATGTTCTACGTGGTCGGGGTGTGACAGAAAAGTTGGTATCAGAGCCAATGGTTATAGGGAATTAGGTTATTAGTAATGCTTTGACCTAGTCTATAACCTCCTTAGGACCCTAACGCGAGTTTACTTGCGTTTAGTCATAAAACAATACCGTTGCCTATCTTTAGGCAGCTACCACAACGAGAACATAAATTTCAAAACCGCTTTGAAAACTAATCATCTGTTCTAGGATGATTGATTACTAGGTTTTGAACCCTCTTTTGTAAGGTTTTTGAACCCTCTTTTGTAAGGTTTTGAACCCCTTTGAGTTTTTAAAATCTCGTCAAAGTTGATCTAAATAATGTGAACACGTGCAAACTGGAAGGGTGGGTGCCTGTACCCTGAGTTTTCTGTCTAAGGCTAGAGTGTTCGTACAAATCCACATAATCGGACCAGTCACTCTTACCTGGGAACTCTTGGGGTGAGTGTCCACTTATAGGCGAGCATGTCTTCGCGATACATTATTTTTGACCTATGTACTTTGATTAATCACCGGGGTCGTTTGTTGCTTTGTAGTAACAAACAAATGACCATTATCCTTGCTTTCATCAGATTTGTTTCATCTCATTCTTTTCGTCTAATTCTCTCACTCGTTTCCTTTCATGTTTTCCTCTTTTAGAATGCCTCCTCGACGCGAAAACCAGATAGCGACTGCCGAACTGGCAGAAATCATTCCGCAACAAATGGCTACTTAATTCCCAAACCTCTTTGTTCAATGGAACCAAGCCAACAACAACAACAATGGTCCATGCAATTTCAAGAGTTTCAATTCAGCTAAACCGCTCAAGTTTAGTGGTTCTGAG
>JARYGA010038910.1:0-29845 GCA_030545235.1 Helianthus tuberosus
ATTTTTAGCTATTTTTAAGGATGGAGTTTTGATTTTCTGAAAACATTTTGTTGCTTTTATTCATGGAAAAACATGATGGTGCTTGTTATTCCATGTTCAGCATCCCAATTCTAGAGACCAAGCTTTCAAAAGTGGCTGTATCAAGTGCTTTTGTGAGCACATCAGCCAGCTGGTCTTTAGTTGGGACATGATGCAGAGAAATCAAACCTTTTTCATAGCAATCCCTCACAAAGTGATGTCTGATGTCGATGTGTTTGGTGGTTGAATGGGAAACTGGATTTTTGATGATATTTTCTGCTGCCTGACTGTCCAACATGAGTGGTGTCTTTAAGGCAGTGATACCAAAATCCAGCAGCTGATTTTGAAGCCACAGGAGTTGGGCTGTACAGCTTGCAGCAGCAATGTATTCAGCTTCAGCAGTGGATGTTGAAACAGCTGCTTGCTTTTTGCTTTGCCATGAAACTAAGCAATCACCTAGAAACTGGCACCCTCCTGATGTGGACTTCCTTGTGGTGTGACATCCAGCAAAGTCACTGTCTGAGAAACCTGAAAGCTTGATATTCCCATTAGCTGGATACCAGATACCAAGTGTGGGAGCACCTTTGATGTATCTGAAGATCCTTTTTACAGCAATGAGATTTGATTTTCTGGGAGCTGATTGACTTCTTGCACAGACACATGTTGCAAACATGATGTCTGGTCTAGATGCAGTTAGGTACAATAAAGACCCAATCATGCTTCTATAAAGTGTTTGGTCAATCAGCTCATCCTTTTCATCAGACATGACTAGCTTATTTGTAGCCATGGGTGTGCTGCATGGTTTACAGTCATTCATTTCAAATTTGGTTAAAAGTTCTTTAGCATATTTGCTTTGATGAATGAAAGTTCCATTTTGCAATTGCTGGACTTGGAGACCAAGAAAGCATTGCAGCTCACCCATAGCACTCATTTCAAACTCAGCTGTCATGAGTTCTCTAAACTCTTCACACATTGAGTTACATGTGCTTCCAAAAATAATGTCATCCACATAAATCTGGACAATCATTAAATCCTTCCCTCTCCATTTTAAAAACAGTGTTTTATCAATGGTACCTCTTTTGAAACCATTTGAGAGTAGGAAGTTGGAAAGAGTTTCATACCAGGCCCTTGGTGCTTGTTTCAAGCCATACAAGGCTTTGTTTAACCTGTAGACATGATCTGGATAAAATGGATCCTCAAAACCTGGAGGTTGACAGACATACACCTCTTCTTGAATTGTACCATAGATGAAAGCACTTTTGATATCCATTTGAAACACCTTCATATTGTGGTTGACAGCAAAGGCCAGGAACAGTCTAATGGCTTCCAATCGTGCAACAGGGGCAAATGTTTCATCATAGTCAATCCCCTCTTCCTGTCTGTAACCTTGAACCACAAGCCTGGCTTTATTCTTGACAACAATACCCCTTTCATCAGTTTTGTTCTTGAAGACCCACTTTGTGCTAATGGGACTAACCTCTTCTGGCAGTGGTACAAGCTCCCATACTTGTTGTCTTTTAAACTGTTGGAGTTCCTCTTGCATGGCTTCTACCCAGCTGTTGTCTTTCAGTGCCTCTTGGTACTTGACTGGCTGATGAAGTGATAGAAAACCAGCAAAAAGACAAATGTTTTGGGTTTGGCTTCTTGGGAGCACCCCTTCATTTATGTTGCCAATGATTTGATCAGGTGGATGAGATCTCAAGAAGATTAAATCTCCTTGGTATGGTATGATGGCATTGGTTGGTGAAGGCTGCAAATGTGTATCATCTGAGCTAACCACTGCTGGGGACTTTGATGATCCAGCAGTGGCTTCAAAAGGTGGTGGTATAGGAGGTAATGAAGTGGACAACTGCTGACTTTTATCCACTGTTTGAGGACTTTTGTCAGCAGTGTTTGAGGATGTGGAAGCAGTGGTTGATGGGCTACTTTGGTCAACAACTGTTGAGGTAGCAGTGGTTGAGCTTTGACAACTGTTTTGAACAGCTGGTGCTTTTCCCTTTGTGGCAGACCTTTGAGGGATGATGATTTCATACCCATAGTCTGGTGTGGTATCATCTGATGGACCTGCACTGTTAGTCTTGACAGCAGTATTTTCAAAAGTGAATTTTTCAAGATCAAACAGATCTGTAGGATTTGCTGGGATTTTCATTGATGAAAGTTCATTGAACTTAACATTCAAAGTTTCCTCCACTGCCTTGGTTCGTGTATTGAACACTTTGTAGGCCTTGGCAGTGGTTGAGTATCCCAGATGATAACCACAATCAATTTTGGCTGCAAATTTTGAAATGGAATCTTTTAAGTTCAAAATAAAACATGGGCAGCCAAACACTTTGAAATATGAGATCAGTGGTTTAATTTTATACAGAATTTCATAGGCAGTCTTTTTGTGCCTGGGGTTTATTAAAACTCTGTTCTGAACATAGCAAGCAGTGTTTACTGCCTCTGCCCAGAATGTTAATGGCAAACCTGAATCTGCAAGCATGGTTCTGGCAGCCTCAATCAGAGTTCTGTTCTTCCTTTCCACTACCCCATTCTGCTCTGGTGTTCTTGGGATGCTGTACTGCCTTACAATCCCTTTCTTCACACAGAAGGCATCCAACTCCCTATTTTTGAATTCTGTGCCATTGTCACTCCTGAAGCTTTTCACTGGAAGGTCAAATTGCTTTTCAACCTGTATTACAAAGTCTTGCAAAATGCCTGCAGTTTCATCTTTTGAGTGCAAAAAGAAAGTCCATGTGAACCTAGAAAAGTCATCAACAATAACCAAACAATATCTTTTCTTTTTAAGGCTCATGACTTGAACTGGGCCAAACAAATCCATGTGTAGCAGTTGCAAACACTGGGTTGTTTTGGACTCTTCAATGGATTTATAAGAACTTTTATGCTGTTTTCCTTTTAAACAGGAAATGCAATGTTCAGGACATGAAAACAATTTTTGTGGTAGGCCTCTCACCAAACCATTTTTCGAAATTTCTGTGATTGTCTTAAGATTTGTGTGTCCCAGCCTTCTGTGCCAAAGTTCTGTCTCTTTGTTAGAGGCAGCTGAGAACAGACAGGCATCAGCTCTGGGACACTCTTTTGACATGTCAACAACATAAACATTGCCACTTCTTTGAGCAACAAGTTTAGTTTGACCAGTTTTGATTATTGCTTCAATCTTTTTGACCATTTCTGGTCCAACAATCCTACAACAGTCTTTTGTGAAGAATGACCCAAATCCCTTGTCACTCATTTGGGACACACTCAGAAGGTTGAATTTTAGATTGTCTATTAGATTGACATTTTCAAATTTTACATTTCCAGATTGCACTGTACCAGACCCCAGAACCTTCCCTTTACTATTATTCCCAAAGGATATATCACCCCCTCCATGGATTTTAAAGTCTTTGAGGAGGGCTTTACATCCTGTCATGTGCCTGGAGCCTCCACTATCTACATACCAAAGACTATCAAAGCATGCAGAAGCTCCCTGCACATGAAGTAAAAGGATTAGTTCATTAAGGTCTCCAAAGCCAGCAGGGCTTTGGATGGGGTCTCAACAGTGTCTGGGATGGATGCAGAATGATGGACAGTGGTTAGGTCAGAGGTTTGAACTGTTTTAGAACAGTGTTTCTCTAACCACTGTTGTGGGTCCTGACCAATCATCTGCTGGTAACCAAAAGGATGCCTGTTCACTTTGGGTTTAGAGGGCCTTTTGTAGGCCTCATAAACGTGTGGAATCCTTTGGTAAGACTGTTTTTCTCTGCCTTTTCTGAACTGATTGGCAGGGGGTGCAGCAGTAACCTGAACATCTCTTTTGACAGATGTTTGGTTCAGCTGTTTTGTAACAGCTGTTTGAACTGGCACAAACAGTGGTTGTTTCTTGGTGAATTTGACAGATGATGAGGATGATGGTGGACTCAAGGATGTTTTAGCCATGTACTCATTCTTTTTCACATCAAAGTTTTTGAGGTACACACATGCTTGAGTTTTGTGGTTTGTCTTACCACAAACAATGCAGCTTTCTGCTGAAACAATGACACTTGTTTTGTTTAAATCATAAGCTTTCAAGTGGAAACAATCTTTTGTTAGATGATTCCTTTTTTCACAAAATTCACAAAACAAGTTATCAATTTTTTCTTTCTTCTTTCTCTTTTCAGACTCCTTGGCAGCAGAGGTTTTAACCACTGCTGGGATGTCCTTGAGAGGTATGACTTTAGCTTTTGGAGCTTTAACACCATCAGTTGATGTAAAGTCCATTGGCTTGAAATTTTCAAGAATATCACACTCGTCAGACTAGGTAGGTTTAAACTGATATTTCTCAAGTTCTTCAAAAGTTGAGGAACTCCTTGTTCTGTCAAGTGTGATTTTGTTACCAAGTTTGTCAGTGATTTTCACTTCTTGGCCATTCTTGTTTGTGGGGATGAACTCAGTGGTTACATCAGTGTTTTGAACAGATTTTTCACAAGCAATGTGTTCATCATCATATTTTCTATACCCAACCCCAAATTTCACATTACTTTCAATCTGTTTAGCAAGCATCACCTCATATCCCCTGCAGGATTCCACCCATCTTTCACAAGTAATCTGGGTGGATTCCAACTCCTTTTTGCAATTTGGTATTTTTCTACCATAGTTTGAAGTTGGGTTTTGGTGATGCTTTGCTCTTCTTTTAGACAGCTGATTTCTTTTTCCTTTTCAGTCAGTTTGTTTTTAAGTTCTTTTAAAGAGCTTTCAAATTTGACCTCATCAGACAAGATTTTATCCCGAAGGTTTTCATTCACCTCTTTAATGTTTGCAAAAGCAATTATGCAATTGTCAGAACACAGTTTTTCAAGAACTTGAGGAGATACCATGGCAGCTGCCATCATTGCACAATCACATTTATGATCTTCATCATCATCAGCTTTCACCTTCTTTTCACCAGCCTTTTCTTCTTTCTCTTCTTCTTTGTCCTCTATGGACCATGGATCTGTCATTGGTTCAATCAGGATACCTGAACTTTCTCCCAACAGTAGTTCACCAGCCACAGCAGTAACCACTGCTTCAGTCACCTCTTCCACTGTTTCAAAGTACTGCTGTTCCTCCTCTGTTTCAACCCCCTCTTGTATTGACTCTAATGCCATCAAACAAAACTCATCATGAGAAGGTTCATTAAAAGCATAGAGTGCAAAATTTTCATCATTAAGGTCTTCAGGCATACTGCTCCAGTCAACAAACCCTTGAGTGAAAAAGCTTTGTTGATCTGGTTGTACTGCTGCTGGAGCAGTGGTTTGAGGTGCAACAGTTTGCACTTGTACCTGGGGAGCAGGGGTTTGAACATATTGGATTTGTGGAACAGTAGTTTGGACATAGTGTACTGGCACAGGGGCAGCAGCATAGTGAGCAGTATTCACTTGAGCTGCTGGGGCATATTGGGCATAGTGCACAGTGTTTTGGTTTTGAGGTCTAGGATTTGAGCTAGGGTGAGTAATTATGGGACCAGTAGTTTGACTCCTACATTCCCTAGCGAAATGTCCCAACCTATTACACTTATAGCACTTGATTTTCGATTTATCCAACCCAACCCTTAGATTCCCATGCAGACCTGGGAATTTTCGCCCTGTTCTTTTGTAGAATTTGCTAGTTCTAACACTTAGCAAAGCCAGTTGGTGCAAGATGTCCATTTCCTCTAAGTCAGTGGGATCAAAATGTTGTAAATCATTTAGTTCAAAGCTTAGATTATCTGACATCTGGTTTTCGTTTGCAGTGAATGCATAACTTGCAGAGTGAGGATCAGGGTTGTTAAAATTTGCACCAGCAGTTATGTCAATGAAGTGATCATAACCCTGATCCTTACCACTGCTCCCAGATTCTTCTTGACCCAAAAGAGCAGTGTTACCGAATGTATAATCATCAACGGCTTTTCCTGACTCTTGTAACTTCCTTTTCTGGTTCAACTCCCTTTCGTAAGTCAGGAGTCGACCATGGAGTTGGGTCAAGGTCAGATCCTTGAACTCAGGTGAATTTCTGGTGACAAAGGCTATAGTATCCCATTTTTCGGGCAGTGACCTGAGGAACCTGCTATTTTGAGTCGAGTTTGTAAATGTAGTGTTAACAAGCCTCAGTTCACTGATGAGATAACTAAACCGCTCAAATTGTTGAGTCAGTGATTCACCTCTAACATGACAAAATGTTTCATACTGTTGGTTCAGGATTTCCCTATTGTTTTCTATGACTTCTTCAGTACCTCCAAACTGTTCCTTAAGTGCGTCCCATAATTCTTTGGCACTGTTACAGTGTAACAGTCCAGCATATATTTCATTGGGCAGCGCTGATGCTATGATGCTAAACGCTTTAGCATCTAGTTCGATCTTTTGAAAATCGGTTTCGGTGTAGTTTTCAACTGGTTTTGGAACGAACTTTTTAGCATCTTCAGCGCTTGGCACTGAAGGAACATGAGGACCAAAGGTGACAGACCTCCAACAACCTGTGCTTTGTTGAGCGAGGATGTGACCCATCCTCCTCTGCCAGATGTTGTACTCATTTCTTTTTAGCATAGGTGGTTTAAAAAGTGAGCCGATGTTGTTTTTATCATCCTGAGATTGTGACGTCATTCTTGTTGTTTTACAGACACTGAGAAATCAACTTTAATGGTGATTAATCCTTGCTCTGTTTTTCAACGGACGAACAAACGATCAGTATCAACTATTTTGAGCTGAACTATTTACGTCAAAATGATTGTTAAATCAAATTTGACTGTCCAAGCTCTGATACCAATTCTTGGATCTGAGTTTCTTTTTTATTGTATTTTCGTTTGGAATTAAGATGGAAATGGAAGAGTTGTGCAGCGGAATTAAGATGAAAGCAAACTTTGCATACAATCAAACGAGAGTAATACTTTAATCAAACATCTTTACACAGAGAATCGAAAGATTGAATTTGTTTCAACAACGATTACAATGATTGATGAATGAATGCAAACTCCCCCTCAGCCAGAGCTCAGTAGTTTGTTCGTGCAAAGAAGACGATGTGGTGAAAGAGCTCATAGAACAGTACAAAGTACTGAACTATTTATAGGCACTTGCAAACCACTGAGCATCTTAGCTGACGTCACCATGAAAGTGACATCTAACCTCCTAACAAACTCTAACCTCTGATCTATAAACACTGATGTACTAAACTACTGCTATTACATTACATTACATTATATAAAAGACACTTAAACAGCTGCTGCGTCCTTCCACTGCTGTGAACCTAGCAGTGCTAGTCCGGATCAGCAGTACTTGACTCAAGGCGGTAGATTGAGTCAGCAGAGCTTTGGTCTTCCATCAGTCTTTGACTTTGGGCAGTAGATGCAAGGCAGCAGTTATAGGTCAGTACTTAACAAGATCAGCAGATAGGAGGTCAGCAGATATTAAACCACTTTCAAGGGGAGAGATTTGCATGAACCAACTGTAAACGTCTGCTTATTCTGGATCCACTGCTCTGATCCAGTTTTGGCTTTAATTATCTGTTCCTCTGATAGGGTTCAATCCCAACAGTATCCAACTTTTCAATTCGTTCCGTCAAATCCTGATATTTTAAATCATCACCCAATTTAATGGGATCATCTGATTTCCCACTATCAGTGGTTTTATCAGTGGTTGAGGTAGGGAGTGTACTCCAAACACTAACCACTGATGCCCCTTTTTCTTGGTACTGGGGTCTTCTTCCTTCAACACTTGACAACCTTTTGATGTTGCCAGTAGGATAATTAAATCCACTGGTGGTTGGCAGAGGTGCTATGTAAGGAATTGCCTCCAAGGAAGTCTTATTAATGTAACCACTGTCCAACTGTAAACCAGTGGGTTCAACAGTTGTAGTGGCTGCTTCACTTGGACTACCACCAAGAGTTACATGTAACTCAAGGGGTATAACCTCCTCAGGTTGTGTTGGTGGGTTAGCAAAGATTGATACATCAGACCCAGTCATTTGTTGAGGTATGTTCTCATTGATAGGTGATTGAGAAGGACTGGTTAGTGTCTGGTTCAAATCAATTGCATCCAACAGCAGTTTAGTTGGTGAGGGAATTGTGGATGTGAGGTTTGGTGTAGAAGCTGTATTTTCTCCGGGCATTGAGCTGTGGATGATGAAACCAAGTGATTTTAGAGCATCATGATGTGGTGGCCCTATGTGTACAACCTGTTCTTTTTGTGAAGAAGCAGGAGGAGTATTGGTTATGGGTTGAGATATTTGTACCAACTGCTGTGAGGAAGAAGCAGCAGTGGTTTCTTGTGACTTTTGTGTTGTCACAGGCATTTGCTCTGGTATCTCATCCTCCAGAGATGCCCTTTTGATTGGTTTGGGGGGTTTTGAGTTTTTCTTTTTCTGTGGCTTTTTGGTGATTTTAGGTGTGGGTTTCAAAGTAGTTGTGCGGCCACTTTGATCACCTTGAGCAGTGGGCTCAGCAGCAGATACCTGAGGAGCAGTGGTAGCTGCTAAAATCTGCTCAGGCACCTCTGCTTGTGTTTTGCAAGGTGTTAACATTCTTGAAAAAGTTTCAGTAGTTAAACTGTTTATTTGAATATAATCACCTTGGTTTATTACAACAATATCATCCTTACTGAATTTCTTTTCAAAATAAAAACTTAGAAACCTTGGAAACAGTAGGAATGATTTTGTTTCAACATTATTAACCAAATCATTAAAGATTTCCCGGGAATAATTAAAATTTTCTTCTTGAAGAATAGCATATCCCAGATTTTGAATCTTTAATGGTATTTCATTAAAAGAAGTGGTTTTGTTTGAAACACACATTAGGAGTGTATGGAATAAAAATCTTGTTGCAGAAGGAAAGAAAGCTTTTTGTAAGGTAGCTTTCTTCATCATTGTGTCTGCATACCCTCTCTCAATGAAGTCAATTTTCAACTCGTTTTTAGGGAAAGAAGTTTTACCTTGCTGATCCTCGAGTTGAAAGACCTCTGAAATTGACTGTGATGTAATCTTGACAGGTTTTCCCTTTAGAGTAGAGTTAATGGCTATTACAGTGTCTCATTGTTTTTCAAGGGTTGCATTCTTCCAAAACTCCCTTTGGGTTGTCAAGTAAATTGGTGCATCGGCTATTAACAAAGTTTTGTACTTTGATTTAGCCATTTTGGCAATGATGGAGTCGAAAGCATCTGTGGTGCCGGGTTTTGTGAGAAGACCCAGAAGATTGTGAGATGGTTTGTGTGGGATTTCAGTGGTAGTGACCTTTTGAGAGGTCGCTTTCGACGATGATTTGGAGGTGGGTTTTGCAGATGGCTTCGATTTTGTCATTTTGGAGATGAAGATCGAAGAAATTTGTGAAGGAATGTGAAGAAAAACTGTTTTGAGAAAAGAATTTTTGAGAATTCAATTCGACAGTAAAACCCTGTTTTTGGTGTGAAGTGGGGGTTTTATAGAGGAAAAAGTGAAGGCTGACGTGGCAGCGGTTACAAAAGTACTGACCACTATGTACTGCCCACATGCCAAACTCTGAAGAAATGAAGGACAGTACTTTTATGAAAGTTACTGATGAAGGCAGTGGTTTAAACGGTAAAATGGAAGCAGTGGATGATTTTCACTATCAGTGGATTGCATATCAGTGGATAAGACATTGCTTTTGAACAACAGAGGTTATCAAGGAAATGAGAGAACAGAGGATGGCTTTCAGCAGTGGACAGACTTTGAAGTAGAGCAGACTTTTGAACAAACAGTGGTTATGGCAGACTTTTAAGGATTTTAATGAAAACTTCATTTTTAGCTATTTTTAAGGATGGATTTTTGATTTTCTGAAAACATTTTAATGCTTTTATTCATAGAAAAACAAGATTTTGCTTGTTATTCCATGTTTAGCATGCCAATCCTAGAGACCAAGCTTTCAAAAGTGGTTGTATCTAGTGCTTTTGTGAGCACATCTGCCAGCTGGTCTTTAGTTGGGACATGATGCAGAGAAATCAAACCTTTTTCATAGCAATCCCTCACAAAGTGATGTCTGATGTCGATGTGTTTGGTGGTTGAATGAGAAACTGGATTTTTGATGATATTTTCTGCTGCCTGGCTATCCAACATGAGTGGAGTCTTTAAGGCAGTGATACCAAAATCCAGCAACTGATTTTGAAGCCACAGGAGTTGGGCTGTACAACTTGCAGCAGCAATGTATTCAGCTTCAGCAGTGGATGTTGAAACAGCTGCTTGCTTTTTGCTTTGCCATGAAACTAGGCAATCACCTAGAAACTGGCACCCTCCTGATGTGGACTTCCTTGTAGTGTTACATCCAGCAAAGTCGCTGTCTGAAAAGCATGAAAGCTTGATATTCCCATTAACTGGATACCAGATACCAAGTGTGGGAGCACCTTTTATGTATCTGAAGATCCTTTTTACAGCAATGAGATTTGATTTTCTGGGAGCTGATTGACTTCTTGCACCGACACATGTTGCAAACATGATGTCTGGTCTAGATGCAGTTAGGTACAATAAAGACTCAATCATGCTTCTATATAAGGTTTGGTCAATCGGCTCATCCTTTTCATCAGACATGACAAGCTTATTTGTTGCCATGGGTGTGCTGCATGGTTTACAATCATTCATATCAAATTTAGTCAAAAGTTCTTTAGCATATTTGCTTTGATGAATGAAAGTTCCATTTTGCATTTGCTGAACTTGGAGACCAAGAAAGCATTGCAGCTCACCCATTGCACTCATTTCAAACTCAGCTGTCATGAGTTCTCTAAACTCTTCACACATTGTGTTACATGTGCTTCCAAAAATGATGTCATCCACATAAATCTGGACAATCATTAAATCCTTCCCTCTCCATTTTAGAAAAAGTGTTTTATCAATGGTACCTCTTTTGAAACCATTTGAGAGTAGGAAGTTGGAAAGAGTTTCATACCAGGCCCTTGGTGCTTGTTTCAGGCCATACAAGGCTTTGTTTAGCCTGTAGACATGATCTGGATAAAATGGATCCTCAAAACCTGGAGGTTGACAGACATACACCTCTTCTTGAATTGTACCATAGAGGAAAGCACTTTTGATATCCATTTGAAACACCTTCATGTTGTGGTTGACAGCAAAGGCCAGGAACAGTCTAATGGCTTCCAATCTTGCAACAGGGGTGAATGTTTCATCATAATCAATCCCCTCTTCCTGTCTGTAACCTTGAACCACAAGCCTGGCTTTATTCTTGACAACAATGCCCCTTTCATCAGTTTTGTTCTTGAAGACCCACTTTGTGCCAATGGGACTAACCTCTTCTGGCAGTGGTACAAGCTCCCATACTTGTTGTCTTTTAAACTGTTGGAGCTCCTCTTGCATGGCTTCTACCCAGCTGTTGTCTTTCAGTGCCTCTTGGTGTAGGTCCCTCGGAGGTTGAGGTTTAACCTATTCCTTGTTATGTCTAACACACTAGCGAGTGCGGAATCCAAGCTAGCATGCAAACCGGGATAGAACAAGCACAATGATAAACACAACACGCAATATTCAACGATTAACACCACTTGTATTAAACGTATGAAAGGTTCGGTTACAAGCACAAGGTTTACAGATGTATTCTATAAACTCTCTCTATCTTTCGTGTGTGTATGTTCTCTGAACAGAATGCTCTCACTTTGTCTGAAATGTCTAACTCATCTAGCTCTCGAACTGAACACAACACACGGGTATTTATACCCAAAACAGCAGGTCTGGTCGAAGGATCAGACAGACTGATCGAAAGATCATCTGTCGACCAGAAAGAGCTCGAATGATCCAGATGTACCTCGAAAGATGTGATCTTTCGTGGTCCATCTATCGAAGGTTCATGTTTCGAGCTGATCATCGAAGGATATAGGACAATCCTTCGATGACTTATCCTTCGACCCAGCCATATTACAACCATTATGTTGACTGTTTGGCCAAGTCAAACCAGGAGGATGGTTGACTTGGTCAAACTTACAGGACTACAAAGACATCGTTTTACATCGTGACCGAATACAGACAAAGTACAGACATAAGTGCACCAACAAACTCCCCCTTGGCTGTAGCTTTGTCTGGCTTTAGCTTTGTCTCGATCTTCATTCTTGTAAGTTCTCGTGTCTTCAAGTCTTTGACTTCTACTCAAGTCTTCAATGTCGGAGGATCTTCAAAGTCTTCACGTCTTGAGAGCAGAAAGTGTACCAACAAACTCCCCTGGTTCAGGTAGGAAGTGTGTTGACAAACTCCCCCTTAACATAAGCTCCCCCTTGAGTTATGCTCGTGAAAGTTTTGATCTTTATGAAGTGAGATCCTTGTGGTGTTGATGATGGTCAGCGGCAACTCGATCATCTTCATCACTTGAGTGCCTTCACATTGTGTCTTTATTCCGAAGCTTGTCATCGACCATGTTCTCCTTGCCTTTAGAATCTGCACATGCAAGAAATCTAAACGCGTAATGAGAACAACTGCCTGGAATATCATAAGCAAACTACACACATGTGACCATTGTTTAAGCAAACACCGTCCGACAATTTGAAAGTTTAACAAAGTTTATCAATTTTAGTTTTTAACTTTCAACGCTTGCAAATTTCGACCGTTTATGAAGATTAAGTCGTTTCGGTTTTCAGTCAGGTTTCAGGGTAACGAAGACTTGAGCTCCAACATCGTACGATCGAAAATAAAATAGAAATAAAATCTTTTTGGCTTTTATAAAGTTTATATTAAAACACACTTAAAATCTTTTTGGTATTTTTGAATATTTCAAATGTAAAGACTGAAAGCAGTAAATAAATATATACAGAGATGCAGAAACTGAAAGCATTAAATAAATATTTACAGACATTCTTTTTGCGAGTTTCGAGGGTAAGAGAATCATATCAGTGTACGGTCATGCCAAAACGCTCTTGTTGTTCAGTTAATTAACATTAAGATAAGCATCCTATAACAATTATCGGTATTGTTGTCCACATAAGCTCAACTTATCAGATGTAATCATGGCGAGGGGATACGTTAAGGTATAATTTATACTTACCGACCGGTGTTCATCCACATCACGACACATTCCCGTATCAAGGTATGCACGAGGGTCCATCTTACCGGTGAGTATACCGATTATCATCTGTTTGACCGTATATGATGTGAGATTCTCACTTATTTTGATTTGAAAACAAGCCCTTTGTGATAGAATCACTTATTTATGAGGAACTTGATTTTCAGATGCATGAGGGCACAGGAGCAAGTCCGTGAACAGGTCAGTACTTTCGTACAGCAGAGAGACGAACTTGACTCCCGGATAAATGTGATATATTATCACTTATTTGTGGACATGTGATTGTTGATCACTTATTGAGGTCGTATGCAATATGTACACGTATGTATAGTATCATGGAAGATCTAGACTTGCGTCCCCGTTATTTTTCGGTAAAAGATACAACCATGATACCCAGATGATAAGCAGCATAAAGACCGAATATCTCAGAACCTCGGCAATCTCTCAAACAAAATTTCGGTACTAAGACCATATGCCAATGAATGGTTCCCACCCAGTCTTCAGTCGGATTAAGTTTATATCACCCTGCACACTTTAAAATGATTGTGAGCCTACCGATACATCTTATATAGAGCTGCTTATCGTTTTACATTTTGCATTTCAGTTTAAAGAGGTTTGGACAGACTACTGATGTACTATCATTTTCTCTTTTGCTCGCCAGGAAACTCATTTTTTCTTTTCTATTGTTTTTGTGTTTTTGAAATTTTTTTAAGGTTTTTGGATTTTTCAAATTTTGGATTTACTCCCCCTAAAATCAATAAACTAAAACACAAAGGTATTTACAAAAATGATTTTCCGATGTTGGTTTTACTCTTGCTTGACCTTAATGCCGTTTACCAGTAATAAATAGTCAAATCTTGATTTGTCAAAAGCTTTGGTAAAAAGGTCGGCACGTTGGTCATCGGTGTGGACGTAAGCAACATCGATTAGCCTTTTCTCAAAGCAATCACGTATGAAGTGATACTTAATGTCGATGTGCTTAGTCTTTGAATGCTGCACAGGATTTTTAGTGATCTGTAATGCAGCAGAATTATCAACGTAAATAGGAGTAGTTAGGAATTCAAAACCGTAATAACGCATTTGTTGTTGGATCCATAGGACTTGGGAGCAACAACTTGAGGCAGCAATGTATTCAGCTTCGCATGTTGATGTAGCGACGCACGTCTGCTTCTTGCACTGCCATGTGACTAGGCGATTTCCCAAAAACTGACATCCAGCCGTTGTGGATTTGCCGTCGATTTTGCATCCGCCAAAATCAGAATCACTGAATGCGATCAAGTCAAAGTTATTATCCCTAGGGTACCATAGACCGGTGTCAGGGTAACCCTTCAAATAACGAAAAATCCTTTTTACAGCTGCAAGATGTGAGGCCTTCGGGTTCACTTGATATCTGGCAAGCAGGCACGTTGGGTACATTATATCTGGTCTTGATGCTGTGAGGTACATAAGGGATCCAATCATCGCGCGGTAATATGAGGGGCTAGTATCTTGTCCCTTCAAGTCTGGAGTAATTCCGTGATTTTGTGGCAATGGGGTACCAATGGGCGTTGCATCAGACATCTGGAACCGGCTCAAGATGTCACCAACATATTTAGTCTGATGGATGAATATCCCAGACTCGGTTTGTTGTACTTGTAGGCCCAAAAAGAAAGTCATTTCCCCCATAGCACTCATCTCGAATTTATCCTGCATAACACGCTCGAAATCCCTACACAAAACATCATTAGTAGAACCAAAAATAATATCATCAACGTATACCTGTACCAGTAGAAGATCTCCATCTTGTTCTTTGATGAAAAGAGTGCAGTCGATAAGACCTCTGCGAAAACCGTTCTCCAGCAGATAATTAGATAAGGTTGCGTACCAAGCTCGCGGTGCTTGATGTAGACCATATAGAGCTTTGTTGAGCAACCAAACCCGATCGGGATGGATAGGATCTTCAAAACCTGGAGGCTGTTCGACGTACACCTCTTCTTCCACCACACCATGCAAGAATGCACTTTTCACGTCCATCTGGTATACCTTGAAACCTTTGAATGAGGCATAAGCCAGAAAAATCCGAATTGCTTCTAGACGTGCAACAGGTGCATATACTTCGTTGTAGTCGATCCCTTCAATCTGACGAAAACCTTGAACGACTAGCCTTGCTTTGTTTCGGATAACGATTCCACGGTCATCCTTTTTGCATTTAAACACCCAACGGGTACCAATCTTCTTATAACCAGCAGGTTTCTCTACGAGTTTCCAGACACCAAGCTTCTGGAATTGCTGCAGTTCTTCCTGCATCGCTTCAACCCATGAGCTATCTTTCAATGCATCTTTCCAAGTTCTTGGCTCTTCCTGTGAGACATAACACGCGAAAGACCAATCATTCTGTTGACCAGATTCTCGGATAGTTGCATACAAGCCTGCATTGTTGTTGTTTCGCAACATGTTTCTTGTTTGAACGCCACTTTGTACATTTCCTATGATGTTTTGTTGAGGATGGGTATTATGAATCCTTGTTTCTGGATTATCTTGAACTGGAATATTTGTACCCAGATTGTTGAGATTCGGATCAACAATCAATTCAAGGCCCGGAATTGACGAAGAGGATGATGCAGAAGTTTCAGCTGTTCGAGGGACATCCACTGGAGGTGTACCCTCTGAAATACCATGAACTGCTGTTGGAGCTTCTTGATCTGCATCTAGAAATTCATCATCCTCTGAAGATTCGTTCAATTCGGTAGCATCTTGAAAATCCTCATTGTCGAGAGCATTATTGTTCACCGAAGATGGTTCTTGATTGACAATAATGGGACGAACCAACGGAGAATCTGTTGCGTTATCACTCTCGAAAAACATCCTTGCCGCAGCACCTCCTTCAACGGCTTCGACATTGATCGAATGGAAAAAGTCATCGTACTCAAACATCCAAGGCTGACCAGGATTTCTAACCGGTAAAGTGTGCCTTTGTACTCTGACTTCAGACCATTCCTCGACCCTTTTAGTCTCTAAATTCCAGACTCTTAAGTTAGGGGTGGAATACCCAAGAAAGTATCCTTCAATGGATCTTGCCCCAAACTTTCCATTTGGATCGATTATTGTGCAAGGAGCTCCAAACGGTTCAAGATATGACAAGTCTGGTTTCCGTTTGTTAATAAGCTCAAAGCAGGTCTTGTTGTGCCTTTTGACTGTAAGGACTCGATTCAACGTGTAACATGCAGAGGACACAGCTTCAGTCCAGAAGGGAATCGGCAACTGTGACTCTACCAACATTGTCCTAGCAGTCTCGATCAATGTGCGGTTCTTACGTTCAGCGACGCCATTCTGTTGAGGAGTATAAGCTGCACTAAATTCGTGAAGAATACCTTTTGAAGTGCAAAACTCCGCCATGGCATGATTTTTGAATTCAGTACCATTGTCGCTACGTATCCGTCTAACCTTCAAGTTGTAAAGATTCTCAATCTGAATGATCAAGTTTTTGATAATACCGAAGGTTTCACTCTTGTGTGCCAGGAACGCCACCCAAGAAAATCTTGAAAAATCATCAGTAATCACGAGGCAATATTGATCATTCCTAATGCTTTTGTGCTTGACAGGACCGAACAAATCCATGTGCAAACGTTCAAGAGGAACGGCCACCGTGTTGACTTTCTTAGTAGGGTGTCGCTTCTTCGTTTGTTTTCCTTTCTGGCACGAGACACAGACGTCTTGAAGATGGAAATTTTTAAGAGGAACACCATTCACCAATTCATTTGATACCAAATGATTCATTTTGCGTAAGTGAATATGACCCATTCGTCTGTGCCAAGAGATTGTGTCTTTTTCTGTGGCTTTGGAAACGAAACAAGTTGCTTGTGCAGACGTTGTGATAGCTTGGCTCATATCAAGGACATACAAATCATTTATCCTTGGAGCCGACAAGAGAATCCATTCTTTTGGAATTTTGAAGCCGGGTTTCAGTACATAACATCCATTTGCATCAAAGTGTACTGAGAACTGCTTGTCACAAATTTGAGAAACGCTAAGAAGATTGTGATCAAGTTGTTGCACAAAGTTGATCTTGTCAAAGCTAACAACCCCGTTGGAAATCATTCCTTCACCCGTTATATATCCGCCCTTATCTCCAGCAAAAGCAACATAACCTCCTCTAATAGATTTGACGTCGTAGAGAAGCTTCATGTCGCCTGTCATGTGCCTGGATGCCCCACTATCAACAATCCAATGACTACTGATAGTTCCTCCTGGAACACCCTGCACATAAACTCAATCGATTAGTTGGAGATGGGGACCCAAGCCATTGTGGTCTTGGGTCTTCCATTTTCATCAATGACAATAACCTCTATTCTTTGATGATTCGAAAATTGTGACGGTCCCCCTGAATTTTTAACTGTTTTTGGTTTCCAGGTCTGTTTTGTTATACCAGTGTTATTCTTTAAAATTTTAACTTCATGGTTGCCAGAAGTTTTTGAATTTTCTGGTTTGACAAAAACAGATGGTTTGTTAACCGCATCAGTTTTAATTGCTTTTTCAATTTTCTTCACCTGTTGGCGTTTCTGTTTCTTTTCCCTTTCTTTTACACGGCGGGGATCTTGTTTTACAGAAACAGATCGCTTTTGGCGATTGTGTTCACGGGGATCATCAACTATGCCTTTTTGTTTATGAAGATACGGGCAATTTCGAACAATATGCCCGATCGTTCCACATTCAAAACATGATCTTCGTTCAACAAACCCCGAAGTATCATGTGGTCGTCTTGCCGATGATGAACTTTGTGATCCCGAGGTACTAGGTTTTGAACAACTTGGTTCATTCCTTTTCATCACAGTTGCTTTTTGGACAAAATCTAAATTAGATTGATTTTCAAACTTTGCAATTTTGTCCGTTCCCTTAGATTTCACAAAGTTCACATTCTTCTTCTTCTTCTGATTCGGCTTCTTTTGATCTTGAGCCGGTGTCTTACCTTTGGGTTTGGTATGATTTTGCTGTTTTTCCACTGTTGGTAATTTCTTATTCCCAAATTGTTTTCTAACTTCAGCCTTTGGGATAGGAGGACACTGCGTGACTGTAACATGTGGTCCTGTCTTTCCCAAAAACTTACTTGTAGAATTTTCAAAGACTTTACTGATTAAAGATTGATTAACATTTTTAATAGGAAAATCTTTGTCTGAATAGATTTTATCATCACCAACAAGAGTGTACAGCAAATCCACACTCTCCGACTCTTTTGCAGATATGGACTCGGTTGGAACAGTCTTAGCAGGTTTTGTGGGAGGATCACATAGGATATGATTCTCAAGAGGTATGTCCTCTTCTTTGATTACTGCATCAGACTTTTCTGAATCAGTATCATCAGACTCATCATCAGAAGAATCAGTATCCTCAATCACAACTGGAGGATCCTGATTCTGTTCAGCAGTTACAAATGTATCTGCTGACCCATCTGAATCTGACGATACTTCTTTCTTGTATCCGAGTCCTGCTGCAAATTCCTCAACGTCCAAAGGAACAGATGGCTCAAAATGAGTCCTATACTCCTCATCAGGCAAAGCATCAAAATTGTTTCTCACGGGTGGTGGACATTTCTTGTAGCCTATGCATGTGACATCCCGTTTTTCTTTCTGAACATCAATGATGTGATCCAACACATAGCTAGAGCTCAAATAACTGTCTAACTTAAGTCGGATCGCCTCACTTTCAGTTTTAACACAAGCCATTTCCTTTTGCATTACCTCAAGGCGAGTGATATACAAGTTTATGTCAGTTTGTTTTCTGGAAACCATTTTAGTCAACTCAGTTTTATCTTTCTTTAACGTTTCAATCATTGACTTAAATTCCTTTTCATGGTTTTCATAAAACATATTGGCTTCAGTGCACTTTGAAAGATCAACGGTCAATTTCTGATTGTGAATGAATGTCACATCATATTTCTCTTGCAAAGCCTCGTGTTTGCTTTGCAATTCACACCACCTATCATTCACAGAAACATGTTTGTCTTGCAATTCAAACAAACTAGCTTGTAAAGCATCGTGTTTGCCTTGCAACTCAGACATGTTTGCTTCCATCTCAGCACATCTAGCATGCAAACTATCACAGTTATTACAGCTAACAGAAGTGGGTTCGTCGACACATACCTGACTTGATGAACTGTCGACATTCGCCATAAAGGCTGAATGGAGAGAAGACGAAGAATAAGCAGCTTGATCCACCAAAATAGATCTTCTTTGAATTCCTGCTGCAGCTTCTTCCGATAGTTCATCAATATCTGCATTAACTGAGGCACTTGAAGCGTCATCTTCCTGATCATTGCCTGAAGTGGAGGACTCTTCATCTGAACTTCCACTATAACCTGAGCTGTTTTCATCTTCAGAAGACTCATCACCATTGGTGGAAGATTCTCCACCACTGGTGTGTTTAAGATCCTTGACAATTTCAGCAAAGCAAGCTGTTCCATCTGGAGCATCGTTTCCCAACTGAATAGACCAATCACAACCTTCATCTACTTGAACCACAAGTGCCTGGTTGGCATTTGATGGTCCTGCTTGAGTCTGGTTGTTAACAGGCACCAATGTGCGAACATTGTTCCTATTCTGGTTCTGCTGGTTGCCTTGACCTCTGAAGGGATTCTGGTTTCCATGCTGAGATGGTCTTGTACATTCACGCTTGAAATGACCACGTTCACCACAATTGAAGCACTTAACAGCCTGCTTATCAAACCCATACTTGGTGTCTTTCTTGCCTTCCAAGCTGGTTCTTCCAGTTCTTTCCATGAAATCTTTTGCTCTCCTCACAGCACTGGCGAAAGCCCATTTGATGTCCATCAAATCCATCTCTTCCTTATCAATCTGCTGATAGTCTTCCTGTGTCAGATTAATATTACCAATCTGACCTTCCACTAATCCACAGTATGCGCTCACCAAAGTGTTTAGCAGCTCCATATGTTCTTTTGCTACTTCAACACTGACTTTAGAAAAGCTTGAGGTGTCGAGCCGTACTGTATTTGGCTTTGATTGTTGACCAGCAGATGATGTACTTCCATAACAAGCTTGCTGTTGCTGTTGAGGAGGAAGTGGATTTCCGAATATATCAGTTGTTCTGATAGGTTGTTGGCTTTGCTGTTGTGGCACTGGTTGAGGAACTGGATTAAGCGGATTTCCATATATGTCTGTTGTTGGAGGAGGAGTGCCATACAAGCTGGTGCTAGACACAAATGCTGTTTGAATTGGAGCGTGTGAAGAAGGTTTTGTAGAAGTGCTAGAAACTCCATAATACATTTCAGGATTTTGTGGCATTGGAACTCTTTTAGCCTTGAGAGTTTCTTCCTGATTCTTCTTTTCCAGGAGTTGAGCAAAGTCACCGAAGTTTGTTGTATCCAAAGTGCCATTGTACTTCAGGATTTCTAAGAAATTATTCCATTGAGGTGGCAGTGCATCTGCAAACTTCTTCACTATCTCTGCTGAAGTTGTTACAACCCCAATATTTCCCAATTCAGTCAGCAAATGAGTATATCGACTAGTCAAATCTCCTAAAGATTCATTCTGCATACAAGTAAAACCATCAAACTCTTTCTTTAGCAGGTCTTTTCTTAATTGACGTGTCGCTTCATTTCCTACGCCCCTTGTTTTCAATGCGTCCCACAACCTCTTCGTTGTCTTGTGACTGACAAATTGATGATAAATATCTTTGCTTAATGCCTGAGAAAGAATGGCATATGCCTTCTTTTCCAAATCATAGACCTTCTTCTGATCTTCTGTAAGATCAGCAGATGAAGCAGCAACCTCTATCGTTTGATCAAAATCTGTGATGAAGCGCAACCACAGTTCTGTATTTTGACCAAGGACATATGTATGAAATCTGTCAAACCATCCCGGATATTCACTTAAATGCATCAACTTTGGAGGTCTATTCAAACTTCCTGTTTCACTTTCGCTTAGCAAAATACTTTGAACACTTGGAGCTTGATTTGATACGAAAGCCCATTGACCGGTAGATGTAGTATTAGCTTGCGAACCCGAATCTGGAGCTGGAGTACCAAAATACATCTCTGCATTTACCGGAACACCCCACATCGAATTCATTTTAGATCAAGAAAAATAATACCTGAAAATCACAAACTTGTTAAACAATAACAGACTAAGTTCGAAAGATCAACACCTGTTCGAAGGATCAACAGTGTTCGAAAGATCACTGTTGAGTTTCGAACAATGTTTTTCGAAAGATTCTCCAACCGAAGGATCCTTATCTTTCGAAAAAGTACTGTACACCGAAAGATGATTTTGAAAGATGACTTCGAAAGACTCCCCAATCGAAGGATCCTAGTCTTTCGAAAATGAGCAGAAGACCGAAAGATATATGTTTCGAAAATATTCCTTGGACCGAAAGATAATGATCTATCGATCCTCCACCGATCGAAAGATGGTCTTTCGAGTTCGAAGGATATCTTTCGAACGGTTCTGACACAGTTGACAAAGGAGGACAGGTTGGTGAAAAAGGTGATGGGTTGGTAGAAACTTTCTGCGGAAGATATGGTCAGACCATGCTTTCTGCCAAAACCATGATTTGAAACATAAAATATAATTAACTTATCCAGAACAGCCGGTCACCGGAGAAGCCGGAATTATGGCCGGAAAATACCAAAACAACTTAAAAACAAGTTTTCAAGTTACCCAAACCGTATTTTAACACACCCGGTAAGATTAGACACGTTTTAACGTCAAGAAAATCGATAAAAACAGCTACAAACGGACGCTAAAACAGTGAGCTTTATCCAAACACTCCAAAGACTTGTAAAAACCCGGTTTTTAACAAGGAAAAGAGCCACGGCTCTGATACCACTTGTAGGTCCCTCGGAGGTTGAGGTTTAACCTATTCCTTGTTATGTCTAACACACTAGCGAGTGCGGAATCCAAGCTAGCATGCAAACCGGGATAGAACAAGCACAATGATAAACACAACACGCAATATTCAACGATTAACACCACTTGTATTAAACGTATGAAAGGTTCGGTTACAAGCACAAGGTTTACAGATGTATTCTATAAACTCTCTCTATCTTTCGTGTGTGTATGTTCTCTGAACAGAATGCTCTCACTTTGTCTGAAATGTCTAACTCATCTAGCTCTCGAACTGAACACAACACACGGGTATTTATACCCAAAACAGCAGGTCTGGTCGAAGGATCAGACAGACTGATCGAAAGATCATCTGTCGACCAGAAAGAGCTCGAATGATCCAGATGTACCTCGAAAGATGTGATCTTTCGTGGTCCATCTATCGAAGGTTCATGTTTCGAGCTGATCATCGAAGGATATAGGACAATCCTTCGATGACTTATCCTTCGACCCAGCCATATTACAACCATTATGTTGACTGTTTGGCCAAGTCAAACCAGGAGGATGGTTGACTTGGTCAAACTTACAGGACTACAAAGACATCGTTTTACATCGTGACCGAATACAGACAAAGTACAGACATAAGTGCACCAACACTTGGTACTTGACTGGCTGATGGAGTGATAGAAAACCAGCAAAAAGACAAATGTTTTGGGTTTGGCTTCTTGTGAGCACCCCTTCATTGATGTTGCCAATGATTTGATCAGGTGGATGAGATCTCAAGTAAATCAAATCTCCTTGGTATGGGATGATGGCATTTGTTGGTGAAGGCTGTAAATGTGTATCATCTGAGCTAACCACTGCTGGGTACTTTGATGATCCAGCAGTGGCTTCAAAAGGTGGTGGAATGGGAGGTAATGAAGTGGACACATGCTGACTTTTATCCACTGTTTGGGGACTTTTGTCAGCAGTGTTTGAGGATGTGGAAGCAGTGGTTGATGGGCTACTTTGGTCAACAACTGTTGAGGTAGCAGTGGTTGAGCTTTGACAGCTGTTTTGAACATCTGATGCTCTTCCCATTTTGACAGACCTTTGAGGGATGATGATTTCATACCCATAGTCTGGTGTTGAATCCTCTGATGGACCTGCACTGTTAGTCTTGACAGCAGTATTTTCAAAAGTAAATTTTTCAAGATCAAACAGATCTGTAGGATTTGCTGGGATTTTCATTGAAGAAAGTTCATTGAACTTTACATTCAAGGTCTCCTCCACTACCTTGGTCCGTGTATTAAACACTTTGTAGGCCTTGGCAGTGGTTGAGTATCCCAGATGATAACCACAATCAATTTTGGAAGCAAATTTTGAAATGGAATCTTTTAAGTTCAAAATAAAGCATGGGCAGCCAAACACCTTGAAGTATGAGATCAGTGGTTTGATTTTATACAGAATTTCATAAGCAGTCTTTTTGTGCCCGGGGTTTATTAAAACTCTGTTCTGGACATAACAGGCAGTGTTTACTGCCTCTGCCCAGAAAGTTAATGGCAAACCTGAATCAGCAAGCATGGTTCTGGCAGCCTCAATCAATGTTCTGTTCTTTCTTTCAACTACCCCATTTTGCTCTGGTGTTCTAGGGATGCTGTACTGCCTTACAATCCCTTTCTTCACACAGAAGGTATCCAACTCCTTATTTTTAAATTCTGTGCCATTGTCACTCCTGAAGCTTTTCACTGGAAGGTCAAACTGCTTTTCAACCTGTATCACAAAGTCTTGCAAAATGCCTGCAGTCTCATCTTTTGAGTGTAAAAAGAAAGTCCATGTAAACCTAGAAAAGTCATCAACAATAACCAAACAATATCTTTTCTTCTTGAGGCTCATGACTTGAACTGGGCCAAACAAATCCATGTGTAGCATTTGCAAACACTGGGTTGTTTTGGACTCTTCAATGGACTTATAAGAACTTTTATGTTGTTTTTCTTTTAAACAGGAAATGCAATGTTCAGAACATGAAAACAATTTTTGTGGTAGGCTTCTTACCAAACCATTTTTTGAAATTTCAGTGATTGTCTTAAGATTTGTGTGTCCCAGCCTTCTGTGCCAAAGTTCTGTCTCTTTGTTAGAGGCAGCTGAGAACAGACAGGCATCAGCTCTGGGACATTCTTTAGACATATCAACAACATAAACATTGCCACTTCTTTGAGCAACAAGTTTAGTTTGACCAGTTTTGATTATTGCTTCAATCTTTTTGACCATTTCTGGTCCAACAATCCTACAACAGTCTTTTGTGAAGAATGACCCAAACCCTTTGTCACTCATTTGGGACACACTCAGAAGGTTGAATTTTAGATTGTCTATCAGATTGACATTTTCAAATTTTACATTTCCAGACTGCACTGTACCAGACCCCAGAACTTTCCCTTTACTATTATTCCCAAAGGATATATCACCCCCTCCATGGATTTTAAAGTCTTTGAGGAGGGCTTTACATCCTGTCATGTGCCTGGAGCCTCCACTATCTACATACCAAAGACTATCAAAGCATGCAGAAGCTCCCTTGGCAGCAGCCATCATTGCACAATCACATTGATGATTTTCTTCATCATCAGCTCTTTCTTCTTTCTCACCTGCTTTCTCAATTTTCTCTTCTTCTTTGTCCTCTATGGACCATGGGTCTGTCAGTGGATCAATCAGGGTTTCTAAATTTTCTCCCAGCAGCAATTCACCAGCAACTGCACTAACAACTGCTTCAGTCACCTCATCCACTGTTTCATCACTTAGTTGTTCACCTTCAGTTTCAATCCCCTCTGGTATTGACTCTAGTACCATCAAACAAAATTTATCATTAGAAGATTCATTAGAAGCATAGAGTGCAAAATTTTCATCACTAAGCTCATCAGGCATGCTGCTCCAGTCAACAAAGCCTTGAGTGAAAAAGCTTTGCTGATCTGGTTGTACCACTGCTGGAGCAGCAGTTTGAGGTGCAGGTTGCACTTGTGCCTGGGGGACAGGGGTTTGAACATATTGAATCTGTGGAACAGTGGTTTGGACATAGTGCACAGGCACAGGGGCAGCAGCATAATGTGCAGCGTTAACATGAGCTGCAGGGGTATATTGGGTATAATGCACAGTGCCTTGATTTTGAGGTCTAGGATTTGAGCTAGGGTGAGTGATTATAGGACCAGTAGTTTGACTCCTGCATTCCCTAGCGAAATGTCCCAACCTATTACACTTGTAACACTTGATTTTCGATTTATCCAACCCAACCCTCAGATTCCCATGTAAACCTGGGAATTTTCGCCCTGTTCTTTTGTAGAATTTGCTAGTTCTAACACTGAGCAAAGCCAATTGGTGCAGGATGTCCATTTCCTCTAAGTCAGTGGGATCAAAATGTTGTAAATCATTGAGTTCAAAGCACAAATTATCTGACATCTGGTTTTCAGTGTTTGCAGTGAAAGCATAGTTTGCAGAGTGAGAATCATGGTTGGTAAAGTTACCACCAACTGTTATATCAATGAAATGATCATAACCCTGTTCCTTACTACTGCCACCAGATTCTTCCTGACCCAGAAGAGTTGTGCTACCGAATGAATAATCATTAGTGGCTTTTCCAGACTCTTGCAACTTCTTTTTCTGGTTCAACTCCCTTTCATAGGTCAGGAGTCTACCATGAAGTTGGGTCAGGGTCAGATCTTTGAACTCAACAGAGTTTCTAGTCACAAATGTAATTGTGTCCCATTTATCAGGTAGCGATCTAAGAAACCTGCTATTTTGAGTTGATTTTGGAAATTCAACCTTAACAAGCCTTAGCTCGCTGATGAGACAGCTAAAACGTTCAAATTGTTGGGTCAATGTTTCACCCTTAATGTGACAGAAGGTTTCATACTGCTGATTCAGAATTTCCCTATTGTTTTCAATAACTTCTTCGGTTCCCCCAAACTGTTCCTTCAAAGCATCCCATAGCTCTTTGGCGCTGTTACAATGTAACAGTCCAGCATAGATCTCATTTGGTAATGCAAATGCTATGATGCTAAATGCTTTGGCATCCAGTTCGAATTTTAGAAAATCAGTTTCAGTATAGTTTTCATAAGGTTTTGGTACGAACTTCTTTGGATCCTCAGCACTTGGCACCGTAGGAACATGGGGACCAAAAATCACAGACCTCCAACATCCAGTGTTCTGTTGAGCAAGGATGTGTCCCATCCTTCTCTCCCAGATGTTGTATTCATTACGTTTAAGCGTAGGTGGTTTAAAAAGCGAGCCAACATTATTCTTATCATCTAGTGATTGTGACGTCATCCTGGTTGTTTTACAGACACTGATTAATCAACTTTAATGGTGATTAAACCTTGCTCTGTTTTTCAACAAAACGAACAAACTATCGATATCAACGATTTTGAGCTGAACTATTTATGTCAAAATGATTGTTAAATCAAATTTGACTGTCCAAGCTCTGATACCAATTGTTGGATCTGAGTTTGGTTTTGATTGTATTTTCTGTTTGAATTAAAATGGAAATGGATGAGTTGTGCAGCGGAATTAGTATGGAAACAAACTTTGCATACAATCAAACGAGAGTATTGCTTTGATCAAGACATTTTCAACAAAGAACCGAATGATTGAATTTAATTTCAATAACGATTACAAAGTAATGCTTGAATACAAACTCCCCCTCAGCCAGAGCTCAGTGTTTGTTCGTGCAAAGAAGACGGTGTTGCAAAGAGCTAATAGAACAGTACAGAGCACTGTTCTATTTATAGGCACTAGCAAACCACTGAGCATCTAATGCTGACGTCACCATGAAAGTGACATCTAACCTCCTAACAAACTCTAACCTCTGATCTATACAAACACTGCTATACTAACTACTGCTATTACATTTCATTATATAAAAGACACTTAAACAGCTGCTGCATCCTTCCACTGCTGTGAACCCGGCAGTGCTTATCCGGATCAGCAGTACTTGACTCAAGACAGTAGATTGAGCAGCAGAGCTTTAGTCTTCTGTCAGTCTTTACAAGAGCAGCAGATTGACGGTCAGTGGCTTGTATGATCAGTAGATAGGAGATCAGCAGATGTTGAAATCACGTTCAAGGGGAGAGACTTGTATGTAACATCTGCTTATTCTGGATCCACTGCTTTGACCCAGTTTTGGCTTTAATTATCTGTTCCTCTGGTAGGGTTCAATCCCAACAGATTTTAGTGAGTTTTAGCATATTTTTTGAAAAATCCAAAAAGATTTTCGACAACTGATGTTGAAGAACTGATTTTCAAAATTTCAAGTGCTGAACTTGACGAACAGGGTTGGGAGTGTGTGTTTAACAGAAGAAATTTGTTTTGAGATAGAAAAAGTTTGATTAGTTAATCAAGGTCATTAATTTGAACTTGATGTAACTATTATGATTGAATGATTTGGAACAGTAAGTTTTTCTTATTGATTTAAGTACAAACTTATGTGGTGGTAAGAAAATTTGTGCAGGAGATGAGCTTAAACAGAGATAAAGCCAGGGATTGATCTCAATGTGATAACTAATTCCAGACGGCGATCCCATCATGATGAGAGGGGGAGTCTGACGAGGCTAGAGCCAAAAAGAAGATCCTGGTATATGCTAAGAAAGAAAAGAGACTGATAAAGACTGAAGATGTGAAGACTCGACACTTAAGACTCGTCAACATCTGAGGGGGAGTCTGTTAGTGCATACATCTGTTGACTTCGTCTTATATCGAGTCTCGGTTACGTTGCGGATCTAATCAAGTGTGACATCATCTTATGCAATGATGACATCATCAATATGACATCATATGTGTGACATTATCACATAAATTAGAATTCACAAAATAGAATACAGGTTTCGCTTGAATAAGATATTAAGTAGGTTTCGCTTGAAGACAAAAGAACTAGGTTTCGCTTGAAAGTCAAAGATGTAGGTTTCGCTTGAACATGTAATGTGTCATTCAAGCGAAAGCTGAAGACTATATATAGGCTAGTTGTCTTTGTCATTTGTAACGGATCCTTGTATTCCATACCGAGGTGCTGCCGGTGTGAAGACTGATTGTAATTGCTATTATATCAATCAAATCAGTGTTTAAAGTGATATTCAAGCTTTTTTAAAGTCAGTTTCTTAGTTTCCGCCTCTGAAACTGATAAAATCTCTTCTGAACGACTCGTTCAGGTCGGAAATCGATCCTACAATTCTTCTGGAACTCCGATGGAGGAGAGTGGAGGACTTCATCGAGCAATGCTATGCTGTTCCAGGTTTTATGGTAATTAGTGTCATTGATTATGTCGACTTTCCTGTTTAGTTCTTCGTCTGTTCTTTGTTCTTTGAGTGACCACATCGAGAATTGTGTTTTAACATCACTGGTGTCTGACCAGTGGTAGAAGCTGAAGTTTGCCTTGTAGATTTTTTGTTGGTTTTTCTGATTTGGAACAATTTTTGACAGAAAGTGATTTGTAGGACAATTTGTTGATGTTTTGAATCAAAAGTAATCATCGGTCTTTTATAGAGTTTAAAAACGTGTCTACATGGTAAATGAAGAGGTTAATTGTAACTGTGATAATCTGCTTTTGTTCTTTGAACTTCGAAATTTTGTCCCTTGGGTTTCTTGGTATTTAATTTTACAGTTTTCCCATAAAAGTTGGGGTTTGAAAAGGTTTTTGCATTAAAAGACTGTTGTTTTGATTTATACATTAATATGTTTATATTAAATCTACACGTTTTCACTGTTAGATATTTCAGTATATAAACTCATAGTCACTTCACCTGTTTTTCATCACGTTTTCCTACGAAGATATCATATTTTCAGGATAGTCGAGTAATATAGTTTATTCAAATGGCGTCATTCACTTCTGTAAAATCAGATGATTTAAAGCAGCGTTTTGTCAGGCAAATCGAGGAACAGTTGTATGAAGATAGGGCTACTCTTCAAGAGCTGAAGAGATGTTTTGATGGATTGCAAGTTGGCCAGTTTACGAGAGAGCAGGTTTCCAGAAATCTTATGCGGATACCTTCATCTTCCATTCATGAGCTTTGTGTTGTCAGTAATATAGAGTGCGGTGATAGAGACGTGGAGTTCATGGCGATGCTGAAGGACATACATCGAGAGGTTCAATAATCGATGGAGTTGAAGCTAAAGTTTCTTAATTCTTGCTGTTATTGTTAGATTTGAACTTTAATGTTGTTCAGTATGTTATGTAATTATTGGACTTTTAATGTCATGAATAAATTTTAATCTTATGAATCTATGTTGCGTTTTAGTTTTACTTATTTAGTGTTTGAGATTGATTTAGATTATGTTGATGTTGAATTATGTCTGAACATCTGTTTGGTAAGTCAACAGAAGTTTAATAGTATCAAGGGTTTGTTTGATGGTGAACAGATAATGTTGATGTTGAATTGTGTCTGAACATCTGTTTGGTAAGTCAACAGAGGTTTAATAGTATCAAGGGTTGGTTTGATGGTGAACATATTATGTTGATGTTGAATTGTGTCTGAACATCTGTTTGGTAAGTCAACAGAGGTTTAATAGTATCAAGGGTTGGTTTGATGGTGAACAGATTATGTTGATGTTGAATTGTGTCTGAACATCTGTTTGGTAAGTCAACAGAGGTTTAATAGTATCAAGGGTTGGTTTGATGGTGAATAGATGAGTGCAAAGATAAAACAAATGTTCAGAATTTGACCATTGATAGTAGTTTTTTGAAGAATCTGTGCTCCTGCAAATTACAGAGAGTCAATATTTGGAGTTCTAAAAGGTCTGTTGTAGTTAAAGTTTGGTAAAAGAGAACATCTGCTGATGATGAAACAACTGTGTATGCTAACGACTGTTGATTTACCACTGTTGACTAAATGAATAAATTTTAATAGTATTAATCTTTGTTGTCGCATCTTCATTTTAATTATTTCAGTCGTTCCTAAGTATTATTATATAATTTTGTTTATCAATAACAATTTTTTGGAAGAATTTACCGTATATTTTGGTGTTATAAAAGGTGTGTTGTAGCTAAAGTCTGACAAAAGAGAGCATCTGCTGATGAATAAATGTCTGAAGATGC
>JARYGA010038911.1:0-46870 GCA_030545235.1 Helianthus tuberosus
ATCGATTTGGCAACCACCAAAGTCAGAATCACTGTATGCAATTAATTCAAAACTATCATCCCTAGGGTACCAAAGACCAAGGTCCGGGCATCCCTTCAAATAGCGAAAAATCCTTTTGACAGCTGACAAATGAGAGGCCTTCGGGTTTGCTTGATATTTTGCAAGCAGGCACGTTGGATACATGATGTCAGGCCTCGAAGCAGTGAGATACATGAGAGATCCGATCATGGCGCGATAATAAGAAGAGTTGACACTTTCTCCTTTCAAATCCGGAGTAATCCCGTGATTCTGCGGAAGTGGAGTACCAATGGGCGTTGCATCTGACATTTGGAATCGGCTCAAAATGTCACCAACATATTTAGTCTGATGGATGAATATCCCAGACTCTGTTTGTTGTACTTGTAGGCCCAAGAAGAAGTTCATCTCCCCCATAGCGCTCATTTCGAACTTTTCCTGCATAACACGTTCGAATTGCCTGCACAAAGATTCATTAGTAGAACCAAATATTATATCATCAACGTATACCTGCACCAGCAGAAGATCTCCATCTAGTTCTTTGATAAAGAGTGTGCAATCAATAAGACCTCGTCGAAATCCATTCTCCAGAAGATAGTTGGATAAGGTTGCGTACCAAGCCCTAGGTGCTTGATGTAAACCATAAAGAGCTTTGTTTAGCAACCAAACCCGATCGGGGTGAATAGGATCTTCAAAACCTGGAGGTTGTTCGACATGCACCTCTTCTTGAACTATACCATGAAGAAAAGCACTTTTAACGTCCATCTGGTAAACTTTGAATCCTTTGAAAGAAGCATAAGCTAAGAAGATCCGAATAGCTTCCAGACGTGCAACAGGTGCATAAACCTCATTGTAGTCAATGCCCTCTATCTGGCGAAAACCCTGAACAACCAATCTTGCCTTGTTGCGAATAACCACTCCACGGTCGTCTTTCTTGCATTTATAAACCCATCGAGTGCCAATTTTCTTGTAATTTTCCGGTTTTTCAACAAGCTTCCAAACACCAAGCTTTTAAAATTGTTGCAGTTCGTCCTGCATGGCTTCAACCCAAGAATTATCTTTTAAAGCTTCCTTCCAAGATTTCGGTTCTTCTTGTGAAACGTAACACGCAAAGGACCAATCGTTTTGAAGACCAGATTCTCTAATTGTTGAATATAAACCAGCATTCTGGTTATTTCTCAGCTGATTACGCGTCTGCACACCGAGTTGGACATCTCCTATAATGTTCTGCTGGGGATGGGTATTGTGAATCCTCAATTCAGGATTTTCAGGAATACTAGCATTAATACCCAAATTGTTAAGATTAAGATCAGCAACCAACTCCGCACCGGGAATATGAGTGGAAGTGGATGCATTTCCTTCAGCAGTATCATCATTCTGCACTTGAGAAGTTTCTAAAGAAGTGCCATGAACAGGAACAACCGGGGCAGAAGTGCCTTCAGTCGTATCAAGATATTCATCATCTTCCGATGACTCATTGTAGTCAGTGGCATCTTCAAATACCTCATTTTGAACAGTATTGTTAACTGAATTAGAACCTTGAGGGCTAACAATAACAGGTCTTACCAATGGCGAGCTAGCAGCGTTGTCACTATCAAATAACATTTGAACAGCTGCAGATTCTTCATCAAAGGTAGGCAGATTAAAGGAGTCGAATATCCCATCGTAATCAAACATCCAAGGATCACCCGGAGATCTAGTAGGATTTGTGTACCTTTGGACCCTTACTTCATTCCAAAGCTCAATCTTTTTGGTGGTCAGATTCCATACACGAAAATTTGGAGTTGCATATCCAAGGAAGAAACCTTCGATAGCTTTTGCGCCAAACTTTCCATCTGGGTCAATCATGGTACATGGACCGCCAAAAGGTTCAAGGAAAGAAAGATCCGGTTTCCTTTTCTGTAGAAGTTCGAAACAGGTTTTGCCATGCCTCTTAACTGTAAGAACTCGGTTCAAAGTGTAGCAAGCAGTCGACGCAGCTTCTGCCCAGAATTGAACAGGAAGCTCCGACTCTACCAATAGTTCTTGCAGTTTCAATAATCGTGCGATTCTTCCTCTCAGCGACACCGTTTTGTTGTGGAGTATAGCGAGAACTGTATTCATGAAGAATGCCTTTAGAAGTACAGAACTCATCCATCACACGGTTTTTGAACTCAGTTCCGTTGTCGCTTCGGATCCTCTTCACTTTCAAAGTGTATAAATTTTCCAACATTGTGAGAAGATCCTTGAGGATTCCAGGAGTATCACTCTTGTGTGCCATGAAAGCTACCCAAGAAAATCTAGAATAATCATCAGTAACAACCAGACAGTAAGCATCTCCGAATGTTGTCTTGTGCTTCATAGGTCCAAAAAGGTCCATATGAAGACGTTCGAGAGGCATGCTAACAGTGTTGATTTTCTTCAGAGGGTGAGATTTCTTTGTTTGTTTCCCTTTTTGGCACGAAACACAGATATCTTGTAGATGAAAGCTTCTCACAGGCACACCATTCACAAGGTTATTTTTCACCAAATGGTTCATTTTTCTCAAGTGAATGTGCCCCATTCTTCTGTGCCAAGAAATAGACTCCTTCTCTGTGGCTTTTGAGACAAAACATGTTACTTGCGCAGATGACGTAATAGCTTGGCTCATATCAAGAATATAAAGATCATTAACTCTTGGAGCCGATAAGAGAATCCATTCATCAGGAATCTTGAATCCAGGTTTAAGCACATAACAACCGGCATCATCAAAATGCACGGTGAACTTTTTATCGCAGATTTGCGACACACTAAGAAGATTATGATCAAGTTGACGAACATAATTAATCTTTTCGAAACATACCACACCATTGGAGATCATTCCTTCTCCGGTGATATATCTGCCTTTGTCTCCTGCGAACGCGACATAGCCTCCTCTAATATTTCTCACATCGTACAGAAGCCGTAAGTCGCCCGTCATGTGCCTGGATGCCCCACTATCAATAATCCAATGACTACTGATAGTTCCTCCTGGAACACCCTGCACACATCATCCAATGATTAGTTAAGGATGGGGACCCAAGCCATAGTGGTCTTGGGTCATCCCTGAGAGTCACGAATAGTGATCTCAATCTGTTGATGATTTTCCAAGCTAACAACTCCCCCTGAACTTTCACCCTTCTTAGGTTTCCAAGTTTGTTTTTGTTTACCAGATTGAGTTTTATAAACAGATTTTGAAACTTCTGGTTTTAAAAGTGAACTTGGTTCCCTTGGAACAGATTTGACCTCAGATTTTAAAGCCTTTTCTATTTTCTTCACATTTTGATGTCGTTGTTTCGTTTCCTGTTCTTTAACAGTTCTTTTATCATGTTTTGACGAAACAGTACGACATTGAGGGTGACTCGTTTCAGGTGGTGCTTTCTCAACAAATTTCTCTTTCGGAGTGTTTGCACAATCTTTGATGATGTGCCCAAACTCCCCACATTTAAAACACGTTCTCCTCTCAACAAACTTAGGAGAACTGGATCGACGATCAGATGTCGAACTTGTATAACCCGAGGTACTTGCTTTTTCATCACACCCATTTGAATGTTGAGTGTAATTGTTTTGACTATCACGTTTTAAAATTTTGACTTGTACAAAATCAGTGTTTGACTTGTTTTCAAAAGTCTCAATTTTATCTGTACCCCTCGATTCCACAAATTTGACACTATTGTTTTTCTTCTGATGACGAGCCCCTTTTGTTTCAAATTTTGATTTAGAAACATTTGGCCTTTGAGCTCGTTGATCTGATTGTTTACCCTTAGAAGCAACAGGTTGTTGCTTTGAAGGTGATTTCTGATTTCCAAATTTCTTTTTGATTTCAGCCTTAGGAATTGGATCACATTGAGTCACAATAACTCCAGGAATCGACATTCCCAAAAACTTACTTGTGTTATTTTCAAAAACATTATCAATCGATGATGGATTGACATTTTTAATTGGAAAATCATTATCTGAATAGATTTTAGAATCACCAACCAAAGTATACAACACATTGTTACTCTTAATGGTAGACACAGATTTCTTGTCATCCATGACAGGATTAATCACTTGTTTGGCAACTTGTTACACAACAGGAATAGGAGGATCACAAAGAATATGATTCTCAATTGGAATTTCTATTCCCTTTTTCTTGTCAAGTGATTCATCCTGGTCATTAGCATCTGTTTCATCATCAGATGAATCATAATCCTCAACAGTTGGAGGACTTTGACTCACTGTTTTTGAAGTTTCTGTTTCAACAGATGAGGTTCCCGAGGAATTGTTCGGTTTGAACCCTAATCCAGTAGTAAATTCCTCATAATTAAGAGGCACACTGGGTTCAAAACGAGGCATATCCTCTTCATCAGGTGATGCAGCATAATTGTGTCTCAAAGGGGGCGGACATTTCTTATACCTAACACCACTCTTGTTTTTCTTCAGTTGTTGAACGTCAATTATGTGATCGAGCACAAATCGGGAGTTAGAATAACTCTCCAATTTTTGCTTGATCGCATCGTGCTCGCATTTTGCAATGGCTAATTCCTTTTTGGTTTCCTCAACGATATTTATGTACTTGTTAATACTAACTTGTTTGTGATAAACAACTTTAGTAGTTTCAGAAACACTTTTCTTTAAATTTTCAATTAAAGATTTAAAGTCCTTTTCGTTTCTTGTTAAAGCCATATTTGCTTCTTTGCACTTTGACATATCAACAACCAAACTTTGATTGTGACTATGAATTTTGTCACATTCAAGTTTCACTCTATCAAATTCCTGTTTCATATAAGCACAATCAGTACATATTCTAGGAGTTTCAGATGTTACCTGACTCGAAAAGGCTGAAACATTTGCCATAAAGGCAGTTTGAAAAGAAAAAGATCCGTCTTCAGAGAAGAACTTCTCCATTTCCTTAGATGCTATCCCAGCTTTCTTGATAAGAACAGATTTCTGAGACTTCAACTCCTCTGCTTCATTCAACAAGTCATCAATAGATGTCGCTTCTTCTTTCACATCTCCCGAAATAGAACTTTCTTCATCCGAACTCCCGGTATAACCCGAACTGTCGTCACTTTCAGAAAATTCTTCTTTATGAACGTGCTTGATGTGATTGATGATCTTTGCATAGCACGCTGTTCCTCCTCTTTCATTATCACCTCCCCTAATTGTAAAGACCAATTACACCCTTCATCTGTTTGAACAGTCAATGCACGAGTGTTGTTAGATGGTCCAGACTGGTCCTGGTTGGTAGTATTATTCACAGCTACTATCCCTTTTCCACGATTTTCTTGAGTGCCTTGATTTGCATTTGAAGTACTTGTCTGATTTCTGAACAGGTTCTGATTGCCTTGCTTGGCTGGTCGGGTGCACTCACGTTTGAAGTGACCCTTTTCGCCACAATTAAAACATGTAACCGCTTCTTTATCAAACCTGTACTTCGTTTCCTTCTTACTATCCAAAGAACTTCTTCCTGTTCTACTCATGAAATCCCTTGCCCTTCTAACTGCACTTGCAAACGCCCACTTTATATCCATCAACTCCATTTCATCACGGTCGATTTGTTGATAATCTTCGTTGGTCATACTGATGTTCCCAATTTGACCTGCTACCAAACCGCAGTAGGCACTGACCATTGTATTAATGAGTTCCATGTGCTCCTTTGCTACTTCAATGCTAACTTTTGAGAGGTTCGAAGTATCAACTTTGACAGTGTTCGGGTTTTGAGGTGGAGGATTGTTGGTATAATGTACTTGTTGTGGTGGTTGTGCTTTAGATTTGGACATCGATTGTAAAAGATAAGCACCTAAATCAAACTCTGGTTGAGTAGTAGTAACTTGAGGTGGAGGTTGAGATTGAGATTTGGATAGCGATTGTGAAAGATAAGCACCTAAATCAAACTCTGGTTGAGTTGATGAGTTTGTGTTGGAAACAAACGCCGTTTGAAGCTTAGGTTGCTGAACAGAACTAGAACTAGCTGAAGGAGCAAAACCAGGCAAATACATTTCTGTGTTTTGAGGAGCTCCAATCCTTTTAGATTTCCTAGTTTCCTCTTCGTTCTTGTGCTCCAACTTCTGAACGAATCCATAGATAGTGACATTTTCCCCATCCAGAGCACCAGTATGCTTTAGAAGTTCAATGAATGGACTCCATATAGGAGGTAGAGCATCAGCTAAACGTGCAATCATTTCCACATGAGTTGTGACAACCTTATAAGAACTCATTTCACTTATCAAATGATAGAAACGAGAAGTCATATCATTTAGGGTTTCATTTTCCAAAGATCGAAATGATTCATATTCTTTCTTCAAAAGATCATGGCATATTTTTCTAGAAGCTGCATTTCCTTCTCCTCTTGTTTCCAATGCATCCCATAAAGCTTTTGTGCTCTTACTATAAGAAAATTGATGATAGATGTCTTTATGAAGAGCTTGTGTTAGAAAAGCAAACGCCTTCTTCTCTAATTCATAGGCTTTCTTGTCTTCTTCAAGCATATGAGAAATACCAGCGGCAGTTGATGCTGCTACTTCTAGTTTCGGGCTACATTCAGTAGTGAAACACGTCCAAAGTTCAACATTTTGCCCTTGAATGTATGTATGAAAACGACCCTTCCATGATGGATAGTCGTTCATGTGATTTAGCTTTGGCGGGCGATTGTTGCTTCCCGTCTCACTCTCACTGAGCAATAGATTTTGAATGTTTTGATTTTGATTAGAAACCATTGCCCATTGACCTGCATTTATTGATTGTTGTTTTTGTGGCAATTGGTTCATTAAATCGGCAAGCGAAGGCTGATTTTCACTTGGTCTTGAGTCCGAACTCCAATCCCACAGACCTTTGTTACTCATATCTGGTATATGTATGATAACACCTAGTCAAACAGTTGAAAACAAACAATTAGAACACTTCTGCAAGTCCACTGTGTAAAATTGACACACACCCGACGAAACACTTTCCACGAAACAAACTTGTTTCGTCGAAATGAATGTTGACGAAACAGACTTGTTTTGTTGAAGATATTATGACGAAACAGATTTCTGTTTCGTCCAAGATATTTTTGACGAAACGGATTTGATTCGTCGCCTACTTGTTTCGTCAAGGATAAGTCTCAAACAACTAGATATTTTTCTGACACAAGTGATGTTTGTAACACCGTTTTTCAACGCAACATGCTTTTTCAGAAACTAATGATCACAATTTTACACTAAAGTCAATTTAATGTATAATATGTTATAACACTTAGGTTTCGACAATTTGAAGATCAAGTTCACAAATGTGATAAGAACAATTATGAAGATATGAAGAACACACTCAAGAACAATGACTTTTCCGGTGACCGATAATTTTCCGAAACAAGAAAATGCACAAGATTTTCACTAAAAACCCGGTTTAAAGCATAAGCAATCAATCTAACAAGGTTTTTGATAAAACTCTTAGCAAATAACAACAAACAACAGATTTTATGAATATTTTTCCAGAAATATGATTTTTCAAGAACAATTTTTTAGAAAAACACACACAAATACTTGATAAAAACCGAACAATGTTTGATTTTAAACAAGGATAAGAGCCAAGGCTCTGATACCACTTGTAGGTCCCGAAATCTGAGGATCGATAACGAACCGAATCACTTGTTTATAGCAAACACGGTTACGTGTGCGGAATCCACGTAACTATGCCAAATCAAACATATAAAGCAATAACGACAAAGTATTAATCAATGAAACACAATCGATTGATTAAACGGGATGAGAACCGATAACAAACTGATACAAACACAGTTTAGACAGAATTTCGACAGAGTTTCTTTACTGGTATTATCTCATCTGCCTTCAAAGTGAAAGCAGACTTGGCTTATATAGTCCCTGGGCCCAAATCTCGACGAAACACAAAGTCGAACGGCGAAACAGGATATGGGCCAGACATTGGGCTTGAAGCAGCCCATTACACGACGAATCAAGTGTGATTCGTCATGACTGTCAGCGAAACAGACTTAATGAATGTTGTTCTGTTTCGTCATGATATGTTCGACGAAACAGACCTGTTTCGTCGAGGACTGCATCAGCTGTTCTGTTTGCTGTAAACAGACAGCAAACAGATAGAACATATAAACACATAATGACCATTATACCCTTGTCATGCAACATGCATTGTTCATTAAACATTACATATCAAAAGGAGACAAACAAGTCGTACACAAGCAGATAGGAGGATATCCGACTTGGTAGACATCAAATACATACTCGATAAACGTTAAAGACCGCACAAAATACATCATTAAGTACAAGACTAGTTACAGACACTAAAAATGCATCAACAGTGTGACAGGTTGGTATCAGAGCCAACGTTGAGTGAATTAAACAATAGCCTGTTGTGTTTAATCTCAATGACACAGTTTGCACATTTCTCGACTTCCGAGTCTAGACAAAGAACTTAGGACTAATCCAAATTTATTTTTATTTCTAACTTTGTCCTTTATATTTCTTTGTTGTTCTTTTGTTTGTTTTGACAGGACCTACAACTATGCCGCCAAGATTTCGAGGTAGAGGTAGAGGCAAGGGGCTATTCGTCGCCCCCAACGATCATGAGGCCGGGCCTTCACACCGGCGAACTCCATCGGACTCATTAAGCAAAAGTCCTCAGGAAAACTGGAGGACCCATGTAGAACCCGCGAGGCGTTCAGTCTCGCTGAGCTCCTCACCTTCTTACCAAAATTCTTACGGGCCTCTATCGGAAAATGAGCCCCACAACTCAAACCATTCTTTTACACCCCTCCAAAGCCACAACTTACCCTTCAACGACCCAACACCCAACTTCCAAAGCCGGTTCAACCCGACAAACCTAGTTGAAGAGCCAATGGGTTATAACCCGTTGGGACCGGAGGACCATTTCTCCATGGATATGGATGAAGATCTAGAACCTGCCCAACCACTAACCGAGATGCCTACTCACCCCATCGAGATTTCGGATGGGTCGCCTTTTCTTGGATCACCTTATAGTGGTCCCAACAGCTACGAGGTGAGGTTTAACCTGTACGACTGGGTGTTTACTCCCAGTTGCCACTCGTCTCCGCATCAACAGCAGCCACAGTAGGATCCCTCCGAGGATTCCCGTTTTGTAGCGGTCACTCCACCGCCACCACCACCAGTGCAGCAACAGCCTCCGGAGCCACCGAGGCATAGAAGATCAACCGCACGGATGTCCGTGCGAGGGGGAGCCCAGATCAGCACCCCTCAGCATTCGAGTGGCAGTCATTACCTGCCACTATATGAAGACCCACAAATGGGTGGGCCTTCTAACCCGTTTCTGAGGTGCAGTCTTCGCCGGTCGCACCGCCACAAGTGGGTTATAACAACCCAATCCCTGCATATACCAGTGCAGCGGCATACAACCCTTTCGAGCAGCCAGCCCATACTAACTACAACTACACCGAAGTTGACCCATACCTTACGATAGCAAACTACAATGCTCTTCATCCCGAGGGGCCCTTTGGAGTCCCATATCAAACTGGATATCCACCCTATGGGTACCCACCCTATGGGTATCAACAACCGCCACCTCCTCAACCTCCGCAGTATCAGCCACCCCCGCAGCCGCCAGTGATATCGCCACCGCAGCAACATGAGATTCTTCAAAGGTTGAGTCAGGTGGAGGAGGAGGTTCGGGAAGAGCGTAGGCAAAACCAATGAATTCTCAAGGGTCTGGCGAGCTTAATCAAGGGGAAGAGCAAAAAGGGTTATTAAATCCTTTATTTGTTTATTTGTACTTCTTTAATGTTTAATCAAGTCCCTGCGTGGACATCTGTTTCTGTAATCAGTCCCTGCGAGGACTTGTATTTCCTGTTAGCCCCTGCGTGGGCATGTCTTTTATGTTAAGCCCCTGCATGGGCAAGTAATTCTGTTAAGTCCCGTTTAGGGCAAAATGTACTCTTTTTAAATTAGTAGTGGCATATTATCATTTAAAATTTATTTGTCATTATATGCATACATGTAAAATGTATGAAATAAATAAATAAATCCTAAATATGTCATTCCTTTTTGAAGGTCTGCCTTTAAATATTAAATAAGAATCTTAAAGGGTATATCCTAGCCTGCATGTCATTATAAGACATGGCCATGATGGTAAAACCTTTTTAAAAAGAGATTTAAATCCTTGTTAACATCTGAAAACATGTTAACATTCCTGGCTGATGTGATTCGTAAAAATCACACGTGTCATCCTTATATTGGATTATTCGAATTCCTTCTTTATTATTTAAACATCCATTTGTGATGTAATGCCTACGGGCCATAATTATTGTCATATAAGACAAAAGACAGTCGTAGCCTACAACTCCCTGTCAATAAAGGTAATGAACTATGATTCAAGCCTTAATACCTCGATCCTATAAGATCTTGACTTATAATTTAAATGTGTCCATGTGACTTGGCCTTTTGTGCCATTATTATATTCAATTATAACTAAGGATTATTAATGAAAAATCCTGAATAAAATACTTAACAAATTAGCCAATATGGTTCTTTAATACCATGGTTAATAAATTGACAAGATGACAAATCTATTATATACCTCTAAGAGATTATTGTCATCCTTTTATGTAGCAATCAAGCTACATGGCTGAGTCTGAAGAAGTCAACAGTCATCCAAGGGAGAATCGTGATACTACCAGGATCAATGTAACTGGTGCGGAACTTCAAGCATTGATTGATAATGCTGTTACCAAGGCCTTGGATAGGCAGTTTAATGAGTCAAGTGGTACTCGAAGTAGGACCTTATTAGTACCCCATTCTAAACCTAAGACTCACTCTGAGGCTCCGAGTAAGCCTCCTCCTAAACATGATGGATCAAGGAGGGATGACAATCATCACTCCTCAAATCAGCATAGCGTTCTGTCGAAGAAGATTGAGCTCAAACGAGAACCACGTGGTAAGACCTGTACATATAAGTATTTCGTCTCTTGCAAGCCTAGAGACTTCACAGGGGATAAAGGAGCCGTCGATTGTCTGACTTGGCTCGATGAAATGGACATTGTGGTTGATATCAGCGGATGCGCTGATAAGGATATTGTGAAGTATGTATCTCAGTCACTTAAAGGAGAAGCATTAGCCTGGTTGAGGTCTCCAATTCAGGCTACTGGGAAGATCCCGTTGTACAATCTGTCATGGGATCAGTTTGTTGCTCTCATCAAGGAGAATTAATGTCCTCAGCATGAGGTTGAAAAGATCGAGGCTGACTTCTTATCTTTGGTGATGAAAAACCTAGATTGTCAGGCTTACCTTACTAGCTTCAATACCATGTCACGTTTGGTTCCATACCTGGTTACCCCGGAACCAAAACGTATAGCCCATTTCATTGGGGGTTTAGCCCCGGAAATCAAAGCTAGTGTGAAGGCATCCCGACCTGCTACTTTTAGGTCAGCAGCTGATCGATCTCTATCCCTTACTTTGGATGCGGTCAGACTGAGATCTGTAACACCCTTAGTATTATTTAATGGTTTTCGTATGAATTACGAAAATAAACATGTAGTTAATATTTCGTATCCGTGGAAAATACGGGTAATTTAAAACTTTTACAATTTAAAAAAAAATAATACACGCAATGAAATAGAGTTCGTTGATTAAAATATCGACGTAACGATATGCGGAAGCTTGTATCTTTGATCGTGTTCGGTTCTTCCTTGAGCTTGATCTTCATCCGGGAACACTTGATATTTACCTGTGATCAAAACCAACCTAAAAGTTAGTTTTGATGCTTAAATAATAGGTTAAACAAGTTTTAGACATCAAACCACAAAATAATAATCAGTTTGCCAGTTCTGTAGTCTGTAGCCTTTGTTTTCTTTTTTGTAACATATTATAATATAATTATTTCCTATTGTACAAGGTTCAAATCATGAGTTTAGACACATTCTTAACCCGTTTTTGTTTATACTCTTATTTTGACCCGTTAAGGGTACTTATGCACTTTTAAGCTTAAATTACACCCATCCTTTGCTTGCATCTTATTTCCACACTATGGTTTCTACTTGTATTCCACCACAACAATATTTGTGGTGGATATAATGTGATAAACTGCTTGTTCCGTGTTCTAATCTCTGGTTTAGAAATTTTGTAAAAGACAAGTTTCAAGTCTTTTGACGACGATGGACTTTTAATAACATGTTTGACCAAAAATCGTACTTAAAACTATAATCTTATTTGCACATACCTGGCTCGGGTCAAAGTTTTGACCCGTTTAAAATACCTTTCACTATTAACTTACTAATTAATAACGTCGCGAACCTCATATTACTTTCCTGTAATCACCAAAACTTAACAAGCGATCGTCAAAAATTATCGTCAAATGGTGTTAACGCACCATTTGACCCGTTTAGTCAAAATGATCATTTATCATCATATGATGGTATTTTGATACCATTTCGCCCCTTGAACCCATTCCGGTTAGTACCATGAGTCCTTACTACTTAAAAGACATTTCTTGAATTGTTTGACCCGTTATGACTTATACCAAATGGTGTCTTTTCACATCTTTTATTCTATCCGTCAACTCGTGTCCGGAGTATTACTAAACCACTTTTACACGTTACAATTCACCCCATAACGTATTGTTCAAAATTCGTTATTTATTAGTCTTCACCCGACTAATTTACCATTTTACCCCTTTTTACCATAATTTATGGTTTCTTACCTTTTTACATATTCCGACTTGCATTGTATCTTGCCGGAACATCATATTCCAATTACTTATCATTATTCACAATCAATATTCACAAGTGTATTGTAATTAAAAAGGGAGTGTAAGCATAACTTACCTCGCGTCCGCGCAAACATTCTTTGCATCCATGATCCATTTGACCCGTTCCTTTCCAAGCTCCCACCTAGCTTGTTTAGAGTCAACTATATCATAACATCCATAAGATGGTTAGATTGGTCATTCTATGTAATGGCCATCACCCTATGGAACCCTTTTTTTACACACTTATCAATCAAAGCATGCCATATATTCAACAACTAGTTTCATACCATAATTCTTTTCATTCACTAACCGTTTGACCCGTTAGTAAAGTTACTTATACAACTAGTTAGTAAGTGATTTTAAACACTTTAAGCATGTCACATAAAGTGCTATTTGTTCCCAACAATCAATAATTCATGCCTGAAGCAAGTATATACAATCCTATGCCTTTTTCTTGGTTAATAAGAACATTATTTATGTGCAGCGATTTTCTATTCAGCTGCTGTAATTGACCATTTTGACCCGTTTAAAATCTGAATTAGATCAACATGTTCAAAGATGGATCGTAGAACGCTCCAATACCTTCGCAAGCATATAAGGTACACCTTCTAACGAATTTTCTATGATTTTATATGATTTTTATAAAATCAGCTCAGCAACTATATTTTCATTTTTCAACATCTTTCAAGTTCTGAACAGCAGTTTTAATTCGCCTATTTGGCCTATTTAACAACCACATTTGTTTCTTATGATTGAAAACAGTAAAAATTTACTTCATAAGCTTTCCGAAAAGGTATAGAACACCCAAATCGGATAAACGGTTGATTTTATATGATTTTTTTAAGATTAGTCAAAATACATATAAAAAGCTTCGAAAATCATGTTTAGGGTCCTTTCAAATTCGACCCAAACCATCAATTGCAACCCATTTCCATGGCTAATAAACTAGTTTAAACGATTATCTTGACTAGTTTATTCATTTATTTTTGTAAGAACTAAGGGTTCCTCATACACTAGTGAAACCCGTTTCATCATATCACTAGCATTTATCCCAACACTTAATATAATCAAGTTCTACTTATCAATTGATAGACAATATGATTTCATACACCTAGTTCCATGAACAAATTTACCAAATTTCATCTTAACATTCAAAACCCATTTCAAGTCATTTATGATCATGTACCCAAATTCATGATTTAACCAAACACCTTCTTAACATCATCATGCATGATGATTCTAAACCTAGTTAGACCATCAATTTCATCATAACATTAAAACCCACTTATGTAAGTGTGGTAATTCATCTAAGTATTCAAATCATAGCAATATATGCAGAATTTTCACTTAGGGTTTTGCTCCTAAGCAAGTATACATCTCTAATCTAGCCATAACTTCTACAATTCATACCTAAATTGCATCTTGTAAAGTTAATCGACTTTTCACAACTTCATGAATGTCAAAAATTCGACATACCTTTCGATCCCCTTGACTTGGTGATCGTTTATGTATATTCCAATCCGAATTTGGGCTTCGTTTGATCCTCCAATTTGAAGGTTTTGTTGAGTTAGGGTTTCACCCATTTCTCCCTTCTCCTCCTGTCGATCGAACACATGTGTGTGTTTTTATTTCTTTTTTTTTTATATAAGTGTTTTAATTAAAACACTTTTCTAATTACCCACCTTTAGCCCCTCATGATTTGGTTTGTTCCAAGTAGGCCTTAACCTCTTTATTTCTAGAAATATTTTCCTTTAACTAACTAGGTTAATTACTCCTAGTTAACTTAGTGGGTTCCGGGAGATTACCACCCGTTTTGTTTTTAAGTCCCGTTAGCTCGGGTCTCTTATAAACATTATTTCATTAAACCCTTTTATTCTCTTTTTATTCGATATTAGCTTTATTTATTTACTTCCTAATATTCACCGGATTTATTTTCACCACTAACGGTATTTACCCGTTCATTATTATTTACATGGTTTAATTACCAAATCCCGATTTCGGGGTGTTACAAGATCGCTTAAGAACTCTGAAGAAGGTAAGAGAAAACGTGACGACGATAACTCACGGCGGTATGAGAAGAAGTTTAAGGGAACCACAGACCACAAGAAGAAATTTGGGTTTGGCAAGGGTAGTCAGCAAGCAGATGAAAAGCCAAAGTGCAAAACCTGCCAGAAATGTCACTTCGGAAAATGCAGGTTTGAATCCAAGTCTCAATCAAAACCATCTGCATGTGGGTTATGCAAGTCCAAGGAGCACAAGACATTAGACTGCAAGAAAATTAAGGATGCGACGTGCTATAACTGTAATGAAAAGGGGCACATCAAGTCCAACTGCCTTAAGTTTGCCAAAAAGCCTGAAGAAGTAAAAAAGACCAATGCTAGGGTCTTCCGAATGGATGCACGAGAAGCTGTGCAGGATGATAATGTGATCACAGGTACCTTTCTCATCAATGATGTTTATGCAAGGGTATTATTTGATTCGGGTGCGGATAAGTCATTTGTAGATGATAAGTTTTGTAAGTTGTTGAATTTACCTGTTAAAACCCTAAGCGTGAAATATGAAGTAGAGTTGGCCGATGGTACCATAGAAACTGCCTCAACTATATTAGATGGATGTTTTATATCCATTAGGAACCACTCCTTTCCATTATCCTTGCTTCCTTTGAAGTTAGCTGGTTTCGACATAGTTATAGGCATGGACTGATTATCTCATAACCACGCCCAGATCGTTTGTAACAAGAAACAAGTGGTGATCAAGACCCCGTATGGTGAGCCACTTACCATACAAGGAGATACCCAGTATGGGTTGCCTGAGCAAGTGTCTGTGCTTAAGGCATCAAGGTGTATGAAGAAAGGTTGTGTCATTTATATGTCACAAGTGACTATTGATGAACCAAAACCCAAGATTGAAGACATCCCTGTCATTTCTGAATATCCAGAAGTATTCCCTGAAGAACTACCTGGTTTGCCGCCAGATAGGCAAGTGGAGTTCAGAATCGACATTATACCTGGAGCAGCACCTGTTGCAAGGGCACCTTACCGGTTAGCCCCAACTGAGATGAAAGAGTTGAGAACTCAGTTGGATGATTTGTTGGCAAAAGGATTTATTAGACCTAGCTCATCCCCCTGGGGAGCACCTATTTTGTTTGTTAAGAAGTAAGATGGATCAATGCGGTTATGCATTGATTATCGTGAGCTAAACAAGGTTACAATCAAGAACAGATATCCATTGCCCAGGATCGACGATCTGTTTGATCAACTGCAAGGAGCAAGTTACTTCTCCAAGATTGATTTAAGGTCTGGTTACCATCAGTTGAAGGTTAGAGATGAAGATGTGCACAAGACTACATTCAGAACTCGATATGGTCACTACGAGTTCTTAGTGACGCCTTCCGGGCTCACTAATGCACCAGCAGCATTCATGGACCTCATGAATCGCGTTTGCAAACCCTACTTGGACAAGTTTATCATCGTCTTCATTGATGACATCCTCATTTATTCAAAGAATCAAGTTGACCATGAGAAGCACCTTCGGTGTATTCTTAAACTTCTTCAGTAAGAGAAGCTTTATGCTAAGTTCTCTAAATGCAAGTTTTGGCTTCGTGAAGTCCAATTCCTCGGATATATGGTTAGTGAGCGTGGTATCCAGGTGGTTCCCGCTAAGATTGAAGCTATTATGAATTGGCAAGAGCCGAGGACGCCCACAGAGATTCGCAGCTTCTTGGGCCTGGCAGGATATTACAGGCGTTTTATTGAAAATTTCTCAAGGATTGCAGCACCCCTAACTTCGTTGACTAGGAAGAATATTAAGTTTGATTGGGGTCCTAAGCAGCAAGAACCCTTCGATATTCTTAAACAGAAGTTAAGCAATGCTCCTGTGTTGACATTGCCTGAAGGAATTGAAGAATTTGTGGTTTACTGCGATGCATCACACACGGGCATGGGGTGTGTGCTAATGCAGAAAGGTAAAGTTATTGCATATGCTTCTCGACAGTTAAAGGTGCACGAGAAGCAAACACCACCCATGATTTGGAGTTTGGTGCCGTTGTATTTGCACTGAAACTGTGGAGACATTATTTATATGGCACCAAGTGTGTGATCTATTCTGATCACAAGAGCCTTCAACATCTGTTTAATCAGAAGGATCTGAACATGAGGCAGCGACGATGGATGGCGACACTGAATGATTATGATTGTGAAATCCGATACCATCCAGGCAAGGCGAATGTAGTCGCCGATGCCTTAAGTAGGAAGGAAAGGGTTAAGCCCATTAGAATCAATGCCTAGAGCTTTGAATTAAAGAACAGCTTGAATGAAAGATTGTTAGCCGCCCAGAAGGAAGCGGTATTAGAAGCCAACTACCCGAATGAAAAGTTGGGAGTAACTGCTGAACAGTTATCATATGGCAAGGATGGAATCCTAAGATTGAATGGACGAATATGGGTTCCGATCTATGGAGGACTTCGGAATGTTATCCTTCAAGATGCCCACAGTTCTAAGTATTCTGTTCATCCTGGAAGTGATAAGATGTATTAGGATTTGAAGGCAAATTATTGGTGGATAGGCTTGAAAAAGTCTATAGCCACTTATGTGGCCAAATGTCTGACATGTGCTCAAGTTAAAGCAGAACACCAGAAGCCGTCAGGTTTGCTACAACAGCCTGAACTTCCTACCTGGAAGTGGGAAATGGTGACTATGGATTTTATCACCAAGTTTCCAAAGACGAAGTGAGGAAATGATACTATATGAGTGATAGTGGATAGACTAACTAAGTCAGCCCACTTCTTACCTATTAAGGAAACACACAGCTCAGATAAGTTAGCTCAGCTGTACGTGGATGAGATTGTATCTCTCCATGGAGTGCCAATATCTATCATCTCTGATAGGGATACGAGGTATACATCGCACTTTTGGAAAAGTTTTCAGCAATCGTTAGGTACTCGATTGAACTTTAGCACTGCATATCATCCTCAAACGGATGGACAGAGTGAGCGTACTATTCAGACACTCGAAGATATGCTACGAGCTTGTGTTATTAACCTGGGTGGAAATTGGGATGATCATCTTCCATTGATCGAATTTTCATATAATAATAGCTATCATTCCAGTATTCAAGCTGCACCTTTTGAAGCTTTGTATGGAAGAAAGTGCAGAACGCCTGTTTGTTGGGCAGAATTTGGAGATGTCCAACTAACAGGACCTGATATAGTCCTGGAGACGACAGATAAGATTGTACAGATACGAGATTGTCTCAAAGCAGCCAGGGATAGGCAGAAAAGCTACGCAGATAAAAGGCGTAAACCTCTGAAGTTCGAAGTTGGTGACAAAGTGTTACTTAAGGTATCACCCTGGAAAGGGGTAATGCGATTTGGCAAGAAAGGAAAGTTAAGCCCAAGATATATAGGACCATTCGAGATAATAGAATGTGTCGGAACAGTGGCATATAAGTTAAATTTGCCTGAAGAGCTCAGTGGTATTCATAATGTATTCCACATCTGCAATCTGAAGAAATGTCTAGCTGATGAATCACTAGTCATACCGCATACGGATGTGCACATAGATGAGAGCCTGAAATTTGTTGAAAAACCTTTGTCGATCGAGGATCGACAGGTTAAGAAGCTTCAAAGGAAGCATGTACCGATTGTAAAAGTTAAATGGGATGCCCGTAGAGGTCCCGAGTATACGTGGGAGGTAGAGTCCACAATAAAAGAGAAGTACCCTCATTTATTTCAGTAAATCTAGAGGTCGAGATTTCTTTTAAGGGGGTAAGGATGTAACACCTCGTAAAAATCATGTCCAATATAGTATCGACACGTGTCATGGACTTTAAACGTGTAACAAATTGAATATGAGGGACTAAAGTTGACAAACGAAGAAAGTATATGTATATAAGGATACAAAGTGTCAACATTTGATAATTTTGCCTTTCAACAACCTTACACGATGTTTATACCCTAAAACGAATGTATCCTGAAGCATATGAAACCGTTTGTGGAAGAAAGTGAAAGTTTACAAGACGCGAGGGTTAAATGTGTCAACATGTTTAAGTTATACCTCTGAGTGACCTTTTAGCGAACCCGGAGCCTTGTAACGATTAATTATACTCTCAAGAATAAGTGGTAAAAATTTCACAAGGTTTCGATATCGTATGAGAAAGATACGCTAATTTTCGTAATTAAGGGGTTAAAAGCGTCAACGAGGCAAAACTTGTATTTTCGGTTATTGTTTAACAAAACCGGACGTAATGATGTTTGGTTATACATCATGGATCACAAAAATATAAATTTCATGGGTTAAAAGTGCTTAAAATGGAAGACATTACGCTTTAGAAGGTCCAGGGGTGAAAATGTCATTTGTTGAAACTTGTTTGTTGGTTCCCTACCCCCTGGCGCTGCGCCACCACCTGGGGCACTTCCCCGTCACGCGTCGCGACGGACTGCCATCTCAGAAAAGGTTGTTTTAATGTGGCAGCTTGCATGTATGCTAAATTCCGCGAGTTTGCCACCCTCTAGCTGCTTGAAACACGTCCCTTAACACTTGTTATCACCTCTGGAGTTACCATAACACCTGTAGCAATCTCCAAGACCCATTCATGGCTATAAATAGATCCATTGTTGCAACTTGTGAACTCACATTTGCACATCTTGCTTGTTCTAACTCTCTGGAGCAATCTTGGCAATTGAGAAGCCTTTCATCTGTTCCAATCTCGTGCTAAGGAGCATTGTAAGTCATCTTAGCTTCTGTAATTCATTTTTAATTAGTTTAATGGCCCAAAGTCAAACCGTCGTAATTAAGGTTTGACTTAGTGATTAATCACTAATGGTCTAGTCAATTCTCGAATTAAAAGTAGCTTTGACTTGGTAATTATGTGGATAATAAACCCTTAAAAGGGCACCCTCTGATTCCCACTCTAACTAGGTCAATTGTCGGGTCAAACTTGATTATAAAAAGTCAACAGAAAGCTAATTTTCGCATAAACACATAATTAACAATGTAGAAGCTATGTAACCTGTTTTATCACTCATATAACTTGGTAATCAATGTAAGAACATGTCTAAACATGTTTAACCCGACAATTTTCTGTTTAAGCTCGGTTCGGAACCGAAAGTCGCATAAGTGGGCTTTTGCTTTGACTTTCAGTTCTGACCCATTATAGCATATTTTAGAAATTCCTTAGAGCTTTATTAGGACCAGGTTACATGCTAGTATAACCCTCTGTGATTATACAACTTGGTTCATTAGTTATTCGATTCATGTACATGTTTCCGTTATATGCCTAAATATTGACCATAATGCCCTTTTGACCTTAAAACAAGAATTTTGAAAATGTGAGAGGACAATAATCTTTATTACTTATTTATAAACATGTCTCTAAATTTTCACATCAGTTTGAGGTCTAGATTAAGAGTTATGCTCAATAGCGTAATTAGAAAGCTTTTTATTTATTAAACGGCGTAACTAGCTTAAAGCATATCTAAACCCAATTTTTGATACCAAACTTTTTACCTACTGATGTAAAACAATATTTTGGGATTTTTGAAGATTTTTATTTATTTTTAGGCTGAGCATAACATAGGGTTATAGCTTTGATTCGGTAATTGTCGGTTTTGCCATTTTGGCCTATAAAATGAGTTTTACATAATATTTTGATACCAAACCTTTTTCTACTAATTTTATATAATAAATAAAATATTTTGAGTCTTCTGGAATGATAAAAATATCAGTTTTTCTTTAAAAACCCGGAAATCGCTTAAAACCGTCTTTTTACGCGTTTAAAACGCATAGTATGTATTAAAACCATTTTTCTCATATAAGACTTAATACCTACTGATGTTTTAAGCAAATTTTTATATTTTAACAGTAAGAAAAATTTTTAAACTCAGATTTCAAATTTTGACCTTTAAAGCTTATGTGAAATTACCAAAATACCCCTACGGTGCATAGTTTGGTTAGAAAAGGTAAATTTCACATGTATGCCATACCCTACTGTTATGACTTATAAAAATAAGTATTTTTACTGAATATATCAGACCTGAAACTCAGATTTATATTTAAACTCTTTTATAAGCTTTAAAATGACCAAAATGCCCCTACGGGGCATAGTTTGAATTTAAATGCATTTTGGGCATAATGGAAGGTATCCTACTGATATCACAATATATTTAAGGCATATTAACTTAGGAAACCTGTTCATGACTCTTTTGGTTACCCGTTACGCATTAGTCGCGTTCGGTGCGGTTTATGTAACTAGTTTGCATAAATTAGCCGAAACGGGTCAAACCTTATCATTTTTGTCTCAAAATCCAGAATGTGTTTAGTTTACCCATATTAAACAAGTATACAAACTTGTCGGGTCTAAACCACATTCTAATCCGGTCTTCGCTTAATCATGCGTTTTGAACCGTATCTTCTTTTAAAAACTAACCGGTCTAAGTCTAGGCTTAATTAAGACCCGTTAGGAATCTAATAGGTTATTAACAACCTTCGTTCCAGATTAGGAGCCCGGTAAAAGCTACTTGCACTCGCTGTTGTGAATTATACTTGCTCAGGTAAATACTTTTAACTTATGTTCCCTATACGGGCTTGGGATATGGTATTATAATAATACCGCTTGGTCGGGTGCGTAGTCATTTAAATCGGATTGTGATTAATATATTTACATAACTCGTTTTAATCTGTATTGTTTGGTGTATGGCCTTTGGGGGTTAAATGACCATGTCCCGGATATCCTTGGCATCATTCAAAAAAATGGCCACGACCTAAGCACGGGGTGTAGGCATACACCTGACAGTTGCATATGTAAAAATTGGTAACCCACTTTAAGGAATTAACCTTGTGGGCATTATACCTGTGGTGTGTCAGTTAATCTTGTCCGGCTCCTCTAACCGGCTCTGACGGACGACAAATAAGTAAAATTGTATACAAGATTATTTTTAAATAATTGTCCCAAGTTATAAAAGATATTTTGTGTCCTGTGCATTCAAACTAATTTTCTTAAACTCTTTTCAAAATGAGCCAGTTAATTGTATTTACCAGTGTAAACTGACGTATTTTCCAAAAAGGCTAAGTGCAGGTACTAGACGAAATAGGCTGGCTACTCCTGGCATCATTAATCAAGTCTTGCAAGCTCTAGATGTTAAAGTCTGTTGAACAATGATCTTTTTTTCTTTTGATCCACCTGTGGATCCTTTACAGTCCGTTTGTAATACTTTGATATTACTTTTTATTCGGTTTGTAATGTGATTCATCTTTTGCTTCCGCTGTGTATTAAACTGTGATAATATAAATTGTCTATGATATCAACTAAGTCACGATACTCCCCACCGGGCCCACCGATAATACGTGGAAATATCGGGGTGTGACAGCTTTGCCCTACTTGTACTTATCATCACCCGGTGGGTATCGCATGCCGGTTTTGTGTTCATTGCAATATGTACGGCCACTTCAACGCAAACTGTCGTACAGGTCCACGTCAAGCTCCAGCTCCAACTCAAGGTCAAGCTAATGCTCAACAAGCTCTACTTCCTGCCCTCAAGGCCAACAAGCGGCTCCTGCGCCCACGATCCATGCTTGAGCTTGCTTTGCGTGTGGTGATCCCAACCACTTCGCAAACATGTGCCCCAATCGAGTGGTGAAGCAAGAGCCACAACAGCAGCAGCCCCAGCAGCAGTCTCCGCAGCAACAACAGCCAGCAGCCCGCGGACGTGCTTTCAACATCAACGCCGGCTAGGCTCAAGCAGACAACAATGTGGTCAATGGTACGTTCCTTGTGAATGGTATATATGCTTCGTGTTTGTTTGATACTGGAGCAGATAACTATTTTGTATCGTTTGAATTCGAAAAGCTCCTTGATCGTAAGCACGCCTATCTCCCCTCGACGTTCGATGTTGAAGGTGCCACCGGAAGAACCGTCGCTGTCAATTCTGTTCTACGAGATTGTACGCTTGAACTCAACAATCACGTCTTCCCTATCGACCTTATTCCGATGCAGTTCGGTAGTTTTGACATCATAGTTGGAATGGATTTTCTTCGCAAAAATCGTGCTGAAGTTGTTTGCTTCGAAAAGATGATTCATTTCTCGCTCGCTAATGGTGATCAACTTTGTGTGTATGGCGAAACTCCTTCGAAAGGTCTCAAGCTCATGTCATGTGTCCAAGCAAGTAAGTACCTCCGCAACGAGTACAGAGCTTTCTTGGCTAACATTGTAGTAGCGGAGAAGGAAAAGAAAGGAAACACAGGAGTGAAAGACGTTCCCGTTGTTTGTGAATTCCCCAACGTTTTCCCCGATGATTTACCAGGTTTACCTCCCGCTCGTGATATCGAATTCCGAATCGACCTCATTCCTGGAGCAAACCATGTTGCTAAAGCGCCTTATCGTCTCGCTCCTTCCGAGATGCGTGAACTCTCGAGTCAGCTCCAGGAACTCCTTAATAAAGGCTTTATTCGCCCTAGCACCTCTCCATGGGGGGCGCCTGTCCTTTTCGTCAAAAAGAAGGATGGATCGTTCTGGATGTGCATCGACTATAGAGAGTTGAATAAGCTGACAATCAAGAATCGCTATCCCTTGCCTCGAATCGATGATTTGTTTGATCAGTTACAAGGTGCTACGTGCTTCTCAAAGATCGACCTACGCTCAGGCTATCACTAATTACGCATTCAAGAGGAGGATATACCTAAAACCGCTTTTCGAACCCGCTATGGTCATTACGAGTTTGTTGTCATGCCTTTTGGTTTGACTAACGCTCCCGTAGTTTTCATGGACCTAATGAATCGAGTGTGCAAACCCTTTCTTGACCGATTGGTCATCGTGTTCATCGATGATATCCTGATATATTCCAAGTCAAAAGCCAAACACTCGCAGCATCTACGTTTGGTTCTTGAACTACTCCAGGGAAACCGTCTCTATGCCAAGTTCTCCAAGTGTGAATTTTGGCTAGAGGAGATCCAATTCCTGGGTCACATTGTCAATAGTCAAGGTATTCACGTCAACCCCGCGAAGATCGAAGCTGTTAAGAGTTGGGTTACACCCAAGAACCCGTCTGAAGTCCGTTCTTTACTCGGACTGGCAGGCTATTATCGCCAATTTATCGAAGGTTTCTCTAAAATCGCTGTGCCGGTTACCTCTCTTATGCATATGGACAAACCTTTTGTTTGGGGAACTATACAGGAGGAAGCCTTTCAAGCTCTCAAGGCTATGCTTTGCAATACTCACGTGCTCTCACTGCCCGACGGAAACGACGATTTTGTAGTCTACTGCGATGCCTCAAACCTTGGTCTTGGTTGTGTTCTCATGAAACGGGACAAGGTTATCGCGTATGCCTCTCGACAGCTCAAGATCCACGAGAAGAACTACACCACACACGACCTAGAGCTTGGCGCAGTTGTTTTTGCGTTAAAGATTTGGCGACACTACCTTTACGGTACCAAGTGTATGATCTTCACCGATCATAGGAGCCTACAGCACATCTTTTACCAAAAGGAACTGAATATGCGTCAACGTCGGTGGGTAGAACTCCTCAACGATTACGACTGTGAGATTCGTTACCATCCAGGAAAAGCGAACATCGTTGTCGATGCTCTCAGTCGGCGAATCTATATGCATAGCGTTCGTAATTCTCAAGCCCAGTTTAATCTCGAAGCTCTCATCCGCGACGCTCAGTATACTTGTTTTACCGAACATACTTTGAAGAAGGAAAGGATTCTAAATGATGGCGCCCAACTCGAGAATAAATCGAATGGTATCTTTCATTATTTGGACCGAATTTGGATTCCCAAGCGTACGAATTTGCGACAACTTCTGATGGACGAAGCCCACAAGTCCCGATATTCTATTCATCCCGGTGCTGACAAAATGTACCAGGACATGCGCTACAAGTACTGGTGGCCGGGCATGAAGAAGGATATCGCTATCTATGTTTCGAAGTGTCTGACTTGTTCCAAGGTCAAGGCTGAGCAGCAAAGACCCTCTGGCTTACTCGTACAACCCGAGATCCCGATGTCGAAATGGGAGAGTATAGATATGGACTTTATAACAAAACTTCCACGCACGACGTCAAGTCACGACAGCATCTGGGTTGTCATTGACCGTTTGACTAAATCGGCTCATTTCCTGTCGATACGAGAAGACTTCAAGGTAGAAAAATTAGCCCGAATCTACACCGACGAGATCATCTGTCGACACGGGACACCTCGTGACATCATCTCTGACCGCGATGTCGGTTTACCAAGCGTCTTTGGGAAATGTTTCAATCTGCTCTCGGTACTACTCTTAATCTAAGTACCGGTTTCCATCCCCAAACCGACGGTCAGACTGAAACAATGATTCGCACCCTTGAAGACATGGTTCGCTCATGTGTCATAGATTTCGGTGGTAATTGGGACACGCACTTACCTTTGGTCGAATTATCGTACAATAACAGTTATAATTATAGCATCCAAATGGCACCATTTGAGGCATTATACGGAAGAAAATGTCGAACGCCTATTGTATGGCACGAGATCGGAGACTCGCAAATTACCGGTCCTAAGCTGTTGCAAGAAACGACTGACAAAAACCTCCAAATTCGAGACAACCTGTTGAAAGCTCGGAGTCGTTAGAAAAGTTACGCCGATAGACGCCGCAAGCCCCTTGAATTTGACGTTGGCGATCACGTTCTCCTAAAGGTTGCACCTTGGAAGGGGTGATCAGATTCGGCAAGAAAGGAAAGCTCGCGCCTCGATATGTTGGACCCTTTAAAATTCTGGAAATGATTGGAAATGTGGCATACAGACTCGAACTACCGGAGGAACTTAGTAATGTTCACCCAACTTTCCACGTTTCGAACCTCATAAAATGCTTAGCCGACCAGGAATTACATGTCCCTCTCGAAGATTTACAAGTGGACGAAACATTACACTTCGTGGAAAAGCCTGTCGAGATCATGGGACGAGAAACCAAGGTGCTCAGACGCTTATGCATTCCCATTGTGAAGGTTCGCTGGAAAGGCAAACGCGGCGCTGAATTCATCTGGGAACTCGAAAGTGACATGAAGGCGAAGTACCGCAACTGTTTGTTACGCCTACTTCTTAAATTTCGGGACGAAATTTCCTAAAGTAAGGGATGCTGTAACAACCCGCTATTTGGAAAGTCAAAGTCAAAGGAAGAAAAGATTGCTAATTGCGATCTGTCACTCCTTGCTTAACTATTGATTGTACGTTAACGACTTGTAATCGAATTCTTTTATTTAATTTCTTTAGTTGTATTATGTGGAGTATCTATTAATAATCGAGACTTAATCGCATGGTAATCGCTAATCGCATCGCTATCGCATTCGCAACTCAAACTATGTGTTCTGGATATTGTTTTACGTGTGTGTGCTATTATGTGTTACCTGTGCATGATATGTTTAGTTGAGGTGTTTAATCGCAATCGAAATTCTATCGCAATCGCAATCTAATCACAAACGCTAAACGCAAGTTATTTATAGTGATTGTATGTTAGATATAGTAGTTAGGTTATTTGTGTAACTGATGCGTAATACTATCGCATCGCTCACTCGAATCGCATCGCAACGCTCAACACGCAAAACGAAACGCCAAAACTCAACTCGTCGGACACTTGGATCGAATGGCCAACCGATCGAGCGGCCATCCGATCAGATTGCCATCCGATCGAGGCACCATCCGACCCTTGCACCTCCTTTCTATTTTTGGCAACCTATAAATACCCTCCTGTCACATCACAAGTGATGTGACAGCTCCTCCTCACTCGACCAGCACACTCAAGCCTTCTTTCTCTCGATTTCTCGCGATTCTTGTAAGTTTTCAACTCAAATCTTGTACTTCTACGATCTACACGCACTCCTTCATCATTTTCACCCTTGAATCTTAACTTTTAACCGTGAAATCAACGGATTTGAGGTGTTTTAGGATGACGTCATCAAGGAGTTCTTATGAACTTCAAGATTTGACTTCATTCCACCAAGAACAACTCAGAAGTGAAGGATTTCCACATGATTTCACAACGATTTCGCATAGATCTAAACATTTTCAAAGTTAAAAGGATTGAAAGATGGTTTCTAACTTTCTTTCAACTCTTTTACACTCAATGCACTCAAAACCGATAGAATCGGAGCTCATTCATACCTTCTAGTCTTCTCTAGTGATGTGCCGGTTTGAGATCCGAATCCTATCAACGTGACAACTGATTCCTGGTTGAACATGAAACCACCCGTCACGAACAGTTAACTGATCGGATTGGGGTGATTCCCGTTCGGTCGGATAGTTTGGGTCTGTTGGAGTTTTCCGTTGTTTAACACGTTGTCATACCGTCTCGAGCAAACCGCAAAACTTTTCAAACTTATCAATAATCAAGTTCAAGATGATCAGGTTCGTTGGGACGAATTGCCACCCGATCGAACTGCATTCCGATCGGATTGCACTTGAGCCCCAATACTTAATCATTTTCATAATCTTCAAAGAACATCAGTTCTAACGGATTGCCATCCGATCGAATTGCTATCCGATCGAGTGACCGTCCTGCTGTGAACTTGTTCTCAACTGAGAAGCTTCGCCAATCGGATTACCATCCGATCGAACAACCGTTCGATCGATCGACCTGAAGGGTAGAGATACTTCTCTGTTTTAAAAATTCTACAACGAAAACTTCAAAGCCGTCATACACAAACACATCCCTACCAAACGCATGTCAATCCGACCGAATGGCCATCTGATCGGATAACGTTCGCCATCTGATCCTACCAAACGCATGTCATTTACGCACTGCTCTTCGCTTATGCTATCATTAACTGTTCTGGCTAATCACTCTAGCGCTCCCTTCAATCCATTTCCATCGCTGTGAGTATACTCAATCCCTTTTTGCTTTACGCACTTTTGGGTGTTACATACGTTACTTAATCTAAATCACATCGACACACAACGCAAACACTATTTATACGCTGACCGTTACTGCATGATACGTGTTACTCGATGAATGCTTGTATGTTATGTTAACACAGTGATTGTTGTCTGACGCCTTAGCAACGATAGTACTATTTGTTTGGACTCAGCACCTGTCGTGGACAGGGGTTGCTAAGGTTACCTCTTCACGTGTCACAGTGGTGATATGTGTTGCGCATTCTACAACTCGCAGTGTAGTCTGTGCATATTTCATTGTCGATAACCTACTAGCTTCGCACTATACATGTTACATGCTAGTTATGCGTAAACGCTTTCGAACTCTACTATTACTATTAAACTTGTATGCTCACCTTTACACAATGTGTATTGACCTCTATTTTAACGTATGTGACAGGTGTTTGATTGCTTAGGATGTTGTGCTTACCTGCTTTGTGGAATCTAGTAGGAATGAGAGTCTAGAAACAAACAAAGACAATTTATTTATTTAAATCTGAGTTGTCAGAACGTGTTTTGTTTTGAGATATCTACGTCTGTAATAATTAGTTACTTGATGGGTTATGGTATGGGACATAATATTAACTATCCGGTAATTTAGTTGTTATGGAATTTCTCTTGACAATATGTTTCGCTCAGTGCCGCGCCCCGATGTTTCCGTCATCGGTTGGGGTGTGACACCGGGAGTGGAGTATAATTTTTCTTGGAGCTGGGCGAGTCCTCCATCTACTACAGCTGAGTTGTCCGAGCTGTCTAACATCGTGGAAGCGCTATGTGGGGTTTCGGTATCGACTGAAAAAGATAAACGGAGGTGGCTGCCGGACAAAGCGGGTGTGTTCTCTACTAAATTGTTCAAATTTTTGGCTACTGAAATAAGTAATGTGGAGGTGAAATTCTCGTTCAAAGGGTGCGGTTGGGTTCCGGCTAAATGCAAGATATTCTTTTGGAGATCGGTTCTTGATAAGCTACCGACTAGACAAGCGTTGCTGAGAAGAAACATCATGATTGAATCTGACGCTTGCATTCTTTGCGAAGAAGGTTCGGAATCAGTGGATCATTTGTTCTCGGGCTGCAGTACAACTTCGGCGGTGTGGTACAGGTTCTGCAAGTGGGTTAAAATCCCACCTTTCTTTGCTTTCTCTTTTTTTAGATATTCTGGATTTACACAAAGGGGCGGGGGCGATCACAGGGCAAAAGAGATTGTCAGGGGGTTGGTTATCGTGACATGCTGGGCTATTTGGAAAACTCGGAATGAGAAGTTCTTCTCAAACGGCAAAGGGAAGAGTGAAGATATTTTTAACGAAGCTAGGTCTTTAGGTTATTTATGGCTTAAATGTAGATCCAAACATCGTAATCTTGTTTGGAGTGATTGTTGTAGTTACCCGATGTATATGTTGTAATTGGTTTTGTGGTGTGGTCCGGTGCTTCTTGTCAGGCCGACCGGTTTTATTGAAGTTTACCTTAAAAAAAAAAAAAAAAAAAAACTTTGTTTGAAAGAAAAAAAAATCAGTTATAAATTGTTTTAAGTAATTATTACTATTGAAGGGGACCGGACATCATGACATGAAGATGGATGATTAAAGGGTACGATGAATGCGGGCGATATACCATCGATTATGACATGGTCCCAAGACAAACATGCATTTCGATTAAAGTTTTTTCATTGCTCATATAACCCACTTTCTATAAATACAAATTAAAAATATTATGTATCTACCTATGATTGGGAAGATTGATGGCATTGAATAGGTTTTTAGAAATTATTGAATTGCCTAAATTCCAGTGGCGGATCTAGGATTCGCGTCAAGCCGTAACGTTTTACAAATAAGCGGTAACGAAATCGAAAAAAGTCAAATTTTTCCAAAATTTACACTAATTTTACACTACTGCCGGAACGCCAAGCCGTAGCGGACGCCACCCCTTATTATATGCTACATCCGCCCCTGCTAAATTCTTTAACATATTTTCAACTTTTAAAGTAGAGTTAAATGCCATTTTAGTCCCTGTGGTTTGGGCCAATTTGCTAGTTTAGTCCAAATGTTTCATTTTTAACCTGTGGGTCCAAAAAGGTTTCACAGTTGCCATTTTAGTCCACTGGGTTAACTTCATCCATTTTTTCTGTTAACGAGAAGGCCAATTCGGTCATTTTATATGGCTGAATCGCACTTTTAGTTAACAGAATTACATACAAAATGATCAAATTGGCCTTCTCGTTAACAGAAAAAATGGATGAAGTTAACCAAGTGGACTAAAATGGCAACTGTGAAACATTTTTGGACCCGCAGGTTAAAAATGAAACATTTGGACTAAACTGGCAAAATGGCCCAAACCACAGGGACTAAAATGGCATTTAACTCTTTAAAGTATTAACACATTTGACTAGAAAACGTATGAGTTTCTTTTAATAAACTAATCTAAGTTATCAATAAACAAGTTAACACGTCGACACATTTAGGATATGACAAAATTCATGCATAAACACGTTAAAGACCTGTTATGTTTGTAATGGATGTTATGATTCGATTTTTATGGATTTTTTGTTTTAATTCTGCTAAGGATTAATATGCTAATGATTATGTATTAGTTAAGATTTTCATGAACTTTGGGCAATTTTTATTTCACTAAACGGGATCCAATATATGTGACATTTATCGTGTCACTAAACAGGTTTGTTAACAAGTTGTGTTCATGTTTGGATAATTTTGACACAATAAGTTATTGTGTCGTGTTCGTGTTGAGCATCTCAGGTCATTGTACCGTATCTGACTTGTCATGCCAACCCTACTTTTCAGCGTACCAACCATAATACACAAGATAAGAAGATATATACATATGATATTATCAGCTATAGGTGTGTGAAAGGTGTTTATCCCTAAATAGTTGAGATTTCTAGTCTAACGTTGAATAAAGATGTAGATTTAGGAGTAAGTTTTGTGGTAGTGAGCAACATTTGGCTATTTTCAAAACCAGACCATACCGTCGAAGCCTCTTGGATCGTTCCCTGTTTGAAATGGCCAATTACTGGTTGGACCGGTGAACCAGACCGGGTGGTTGGACCAAGGTTTTTTTTTTTATTTTCTAGTTTTTATTTTATTCAAAGTCTCAATTTTTCTATTAAGTTAGCAATCGGGGCTTCATATTTATTTATTTATTTAAGTCAGGTTGTGAAAACGTTAGAGTGTGAAAGATAGTATGTCTAAAAAGTATATGTTATCTTTCTGCTGTAATTTGCATTATTACAAAAAAAAAATTATACAATGTATTTTAAAGTTTCTTAAACTAAATATTCAGAATTATTACAATTTTTTATACAGTGTATTTTGAAATTTCTTAAAACTAAATATTCAGAATTTTAAGTTTCCTAAGACCATCCGTAGTGGGCATGATTCTGGCGTTTTTCTCCCCCAATCACGCCCCATCACGCCGTAGCCCCATCCCCGGGGCGTTTTTGGGCGTTTTCTTTCAGAAAAAGCTTCCAGGCGTGTTTCAATCCACGCCCATAATCACCTTACTTGGCCAATCATGTAATTCCAACTCAAATACCTTTATATTTAAATTAAAAAAAAAGAAAATATTAATTAGGTAATCATTGATGGGACATTATTGGGCATTATCCCAGTACACCCATTTGTGAAAAACGCCCATAATGGCCATTTGCTGACTGGGATGACACGTGTCGTAAAATGCTCATACAAAGGGGCTTTATTCATGTGTACCACTACACATGATCTAAAAGAACATTTTTTGGGTCCAATAATTCGGCTCGCCTTTTTTTTTTTTGGTCATTCATCACCTAGACTTTCCCCCTAATTTTCATTAATAATTTAAACGTAACCTTCTTAAGATCTAAAAAATATTGACTTAGATCAATTTGCAATTGATATATTCATATACTCTATTAATTTCTAACATAACGAGCAACAGTATATTTAAATACTCTATTAATTAATTTCTAACATAACGAGCAACACTATATTTAACGGTGATGACGGTTTCCACTTTGACTTTTTTGATTTTCTAACATTATTCTCTCACTTTCATTTTGGTTGTTCATAGTTTTGATACAGAAGACGTGTGGGGATACAATTCCAACCGTTACTAATAATAAATAACAAACTTTTAAGTTTAAATAATATATACAAAATGCCAACTTTATGTAATTGTTTATGTATACTAAGTATCTATACATAAAAACGAAATCGAATAGTAAATTTTCTGAAAGGTAAATATAATACGTTGACATGCTTAGTCTTATGTGTGTTTTTAGATAGTCTATATTTTGGCGTAAATTTTGTTCGGAAATGAGTCAGATCAAATATTTGACGGTATAAATTCGAGTTACTTTAAGTTTCGACACCGCAGCAACGCACGACGGATCAAAATACTAGTTATTAGTAAGTGATGATGAATAATGTTTTAAGATTTATTTAAAGTTGTTTCTTTTCAAGGTTTTCATTATTTTATTATTTTCTTCCTACTTTAATTGAATCTAAAATATATTTTTTTAACACATAAAAATAAATTTATCAATACGATGTTTTCAGTTTGGTACGGTATATTAACGATGCGCTATCAGTTATCGAAAGCGAAACAATAAAAATAAATATGGGTGTCGATACAGATGTTGTTCAATTTGTTTCGATTCGGTTTAGTACGATAGCGTTTAGTACGATAGCAACACGGTATCTGTTTTGAAAAAAATATATCACAATGTTGAAATAAAATAAACATAAGTTTTTAATATTTTTTGTTTCTAAGTTTTCATTACTTTATTATTTTCTTATTACTTTAATTGATTTTAAACATATTTTTTCTCATCAAAATGACTGCATACCGGTACGATATTGTTGGGTTCAGTTCGGTACGGTATGGTAGAGATATATTATTAGTTTATCGAAAGCAAAAACAATAAAAACAAATTCGGGTTTTGATACAAATGTTGTTCAATTGTTTCGATTCACTTTGGTACGATAGCGACATGGTATCTGTTTTCTGTATATATATATATATATATATGTAAAGTGTAGGATACAAATCCCTTATCGTACATTATGTACGCGATACCTACAGCCATACACGTGTCCTGATTCAATTTAAATATATAAGGGTATATTAGACATTCTGTTCAAACATCTGAGCGCTAATCATGGAATTCCGTCAATAAGGAAGCAGATTTCGAGTTCGTTTCATAAGCGTTCATATAATAATTGTTCGTATCAATTCGAATTGTAGGGTTTTTTTATTGATTCTTGTACCGAACACAGATAGGCGATTTTCGAAAATACTGGATTCGTCATTTAGGATTTTTGTTTTTGGTTTTTCATTATAGGGTTACGGTTGAGGTTGGGTTTTATTTGATCTGAAGGTATTTTCATTTTATTAGATTGTAACGAGGTTGAAGATAAGTTGTTTCTGGTTTTGTTTGTATCTTAGATTTTTTGTCATCTTTCTTTTTTTTCGGCAGTGGCTCAACAAAATCATCATCCTCAGAACTTTCTTCCACAACCCTTCTTTTTCTATTTTTGTTCATGTTGGGATTGAACCCTATCAGAGGAACAGATAATTAAAGCCAAAACTGGATCAGGGCAGTGGATCCAGAATAAGCAGACGATTACAGTTAGTTCATGCAAATCTCTCCCCTTGAAAGTGGTTTCATATCTGCTGACCTCCTATCTGCTGATCTTATTAAGTGCTGACCTACAACTGCTGCTTTGCATCTACTGACCAATTGTCAAAGACTGATGGAAGACCAAAGCTCTGCTGACTCAATCTACTGCCTTGAGTCAAGTACTGCTGATCCGGACAGGCACTGCTGGGTTCACATCAGTGGAAGGATGCAGCAGCTGTTTAAGTGTCTTTTATGTAAAGAAATGTAATAGCAGTAGTTAAGTACATCAGTGTTTGTATAGATCAGAGGTTAGAGTTTGTTAGAAGGTTAGATGTCACTTTCATGGTGACGTCAGCTAAGATGCTCAGTGGTTTGCAAGTGCCTATAAATAGTTCAGTACTTTGTACTGTTCTATCAGCTCTTTCACCACATCGTCTTCTTTGCACGAACAAACTACTGAGCTCTGGCTGAGGGGGAGTTTGCATTCATTCATCAATCATTGTAATCGTTGTTGAAACAAATTCAATCTTTCGATTCATTGTGTAAAGATGTTTGATTAAAGTATTACTCTCGTTTGATTGTATGCAAAGTTTGTTTTCATCTTAATTCCGCTGCACAACTCTTTCATTTCCATCTTAATTTCAAACGAAAATACAATCAGAAACAAACTCAGATCCAACAATTGGTATCAGAGCTTGGACAGTCAAATTTGATCTAACAATCATTTTGACGTAAATAGTTCAGCTCATAACAGTTGATACTGATCGTTTGTTCGTCCGTTGAAAAACAGAGCAAGGATTAATCACCATTAAAGTTGATTTCTCAGTGTCTGTAAAACAACAAGAATGACGTCACAATCTCAGGATGATAAAAACAACATCGGCTCGCTTTTTAAACCACCTATGCTAAAAAGAAATGAGTACAACATCTGGCAGAGGAGGATGGGTCACATCCTCGCTCAACAAAGCACAGGTTGTTGGAGGTCTGTCATTTATGGTCCCCATGTTCCTTCAGTGCCAAGCGCTGAAGATGCTAAAAAGTTCGTTCCAAAACCAGTTGAAAATTATACCGAAACCGACTTTCAAAGGATCGAACTAGATGCTAAGGCTTTTAGCATCATAGCATCAGCGCTGCCCAATGAGATATATGCTGGACTGTTACACTGTAACAGTGCCAAAGAATTATGGGACGCACTTAAGGAACAGTTTGGGGGGACTGAAGAAGTCATAGAAAACAACAGGGAAATCCTGAACCAACAGTATGAAACATTTTGTTACGTTAAAGGTGAATCACTAACGCAACAATTTGAGCGTTTCAGTTGTCTCATCAGTGAACTGAGGCTTGTTAACACCACTTTTACAAACTCAACTCAAAATAGCAGGTTCCTCAGGTCACTGCCAGAAAAATGGGACACAATAGCTTTTGTCACCCGAAACTCATATGAGTTCAAGGATCTGACCTTGACCCAACTCCACGGTCGACTCCTGACTTACGAAAGGGAGTTGAACCAGAAAAGGAGATTACAAGAGTCAGGAAAAGCTACTGAGGATTACACTTTCGGTAATACTGCTCTTCTGGGTCAAGAAGAATCTGGGAGCAGTGGTAAGGATCAGGGTTATGATCACTTCATTGACATAACTGCTGGTGCAAATTTTAACAACCCTGATCCTCACTCTGCAAGTTATGCATTCACTACAAACGAAAACCAGATGTCAGATAATCTAAGCTTTGAACTCAATGATTTACAACATTTCGATTCCACTGACTTAGAGGAAATGGACATCCTGCACCAACTGGCTTTGCTAAGTGTTAGAACTAGCAAATTTTACAAGAGAACAGGGCGAAAATTCCCAGGTTTGCATGGGAATCTAAGGGTTGGGTTGGATAAATCGAAAATCAAGTGCTACAAGTGTAATAGGTTGGGACATTTCGCTAGGGAATGTAGGAGTCAAACTACTGGTCCCATAATTACTCATCCTAGCTCAAATCCTAGACCTCAAAACCAAAGCACTATGCACTATGCACTATGCACTATGCACAGTATACCCCAGCAACTCAAGTGAACACTGCTCACTATGCTGCTGCCCCTGTGCCAGTACACTATGTCCAAACTACTGTTCCACAAATCCAATATGTTCAAACCCCTGCTCCCCAGGTACAAGTGCAAACTGTTGCACCTCAAACCACTGCTCCAGCAGCAGCATAACCAGATCAACAAAGTTTTTTCACTCAAGGGTTTGTTGACTGGAGCAGTATGCCTGATGATCTTAGTGATGAAAATTTTGCACTCTATGCTTCTAATGATTCTTCACATGATGAGTTTTGTTTGATGGCATTAGAGTCAATACAGGAGGGGGTTGAAACTGAGGAGGAACAGCAGTGCTTTGAAACAGTGGAAGAGGTGACTGAAGCAGTGGTTACTGCTGTGGCTGGTGAACTACTGTTGGGAGAAAGTTCAGGTACCCTGATTGAACCAATGACAGATCCATGGTCCGTAGAGGACAAATAAGAAGAGAAAGAAGAAAAGGCTGGTGAAAAGAAGGTGAAAGCTGATGATGAAGAAGATCATCAATGTGATTATGCAATGATGGCAGCTGCCAAGGTATCTCCTCAAGTTCTTGAAAAACTGTGTTCTGACAATTGCATAATTGCTTTTGCTAACATTAAAGAGGTGAATGAAAACCTTCGGGATAGAATCTTGACTGATGAGGTTAAATTTGAAAAGTCTTTAAAAGAACTTAAAAACAAATTGACCGAAAAGGAAAAAGAGATCAGCTGTTTAAAAGAAGAGCAAAGCATAACCAAAACCCAACTTCAAACTATGGTAGAAAAATACCAAGTTTACAAAAAGGAGTTGGAATCCACCCGGATTACTTGTGAAAGATGGGTGGAATCCTGCAGAGGATATGAGGTTATGCTTGAAAAACAGAGAAAAAGCAATGTGAAATTTGGGGTTGGCTATAGAAAACATGATGATGAAAACACTGCTTTTGAAAAATCTGTTCAAACCACTGATGTAACCACTGAGTTCATCCCCACAAACAAAAATGGCCAAGAAGTGAAAATCACTGACAAACTTGGTAACAAAATCACACTTGACAGACCAATGGAATCCTCTACTTTTGAGGAGCTTGAAGAATACCAGTTTAAACCAAAATGGTCTGATGAGTGTGACATTCTTGAAAATTTCAAGCCAATGGACTTTACATCAACTGATGGTGTCAAGGCTCCAAAAGCTAAAGTCATACCTCTCAAGGACATCCCAGCAGTGGTTAAAACCTCTGCTGCAAAGGAGTCTGAAAAGAGAAAGAAGAAAGAAAAAATTGATAACTTGTTTTGTGAATTCTGTGAGAAAAGGAATCATCTAACAAAAGATTGTTTCCACTTAAAAGCTTATGATTTAAACAGAACAAATGTCATTGTTTCAGCTGAAGGTTGCATTGTCTGTGATAAAACAAACCACAAAACTCAAGCATGTGTGTATCTCAAAAACTTTGATGTGAAAAAGAATGAGTACATTGCTAAAACATCCTTGAGTCCATCATCATCATCAACATCTGTCAAATTCACCAAGAAACAACCACTGTTTGTGCCAGTTCAAACAGCTGAACCAAACATCTGTCAAAAGAGATGTTCAGGTTACTGATGCACCCCCTGCCAATCAGTTCAGAAAAGGCAGAGAAAAACAGTCTTACCAAAGGATTCCTCACGTTTATGAGGCCTACAAAAGGCCCTCTAAACCCAAAGTGAACATGCATCCTTTTGGTTACCAGCAGATGATTGGTCAGGACCCACAACAGTGGTTAGAGAAACACTGTCCTAAAACAGTTCAAACTCCTGACCTAACCACTGTTCACCATTCTGCATCCATTCCAGACACTGTTGAGACCCCATCCAAAGCCTTGTTGGCTTTGGAGACCTTAATGAACTAATCCGTTTACTTCATGTGCAGGGAGCTTCTGCATGCTTTGATAGTCTTTGGTATGTAGATAGTGGAGGCTCCAGACACATGACAGGATGTAAAGCCCTCCTCAAAGACTTTAAAATCCATGGAGGGGGTGATATATCCTTTGGGAATAATAGTAAAGGGAAAGTTCTGGGGTTTGGAACAGTGCAATCTGGAAATATAAAATTTGAAAATGTCAATCTAATAGACAATCTAAAATTCAACCTTCTGAGTGTGTCCCAAATGAGTGACAAGGGATTTGGGTCATTCTTCACAAAAGACTGTTGTAGGATTGTTGGACCAGAAATGGTCAAAAAGATTGAAGCAATAATCAAAACTGGTCAAACTAAACTTGTTGCTCAAAGTAGTGGCAATGTTTATGTTGTTGACATGTCAAAAGAGTGTCCCAGAGCTGATGCTTGTCTGTTCTCAGCTGCCTCTAACAAAGAGACAGAACTTTGGCACAGAAGGCTGGGGCACACAAATCTTAAGACAATCACAGAAATTTCAAAAAATGGTTTGGTGAGAGGCCTACCACAAAAATTGTTTTCATGCCCTGAACATTGCATTTCCTGTTTAAAAGGAAAACAGCATAAAAGTTCTTTCAAGTCCATTGAAGAGTCCAAAACAACCCAGTGTTTGCAAATGCTACACATGGATTTGTTTGGCCCAGTTCAAGTCATGAGCCTCAAAAAGAAAAGATATTGTTTGGTTATTGTTGATGACTTTTCTAGGTTTACATGGACTTTCTTTTTACACTCAAAAGATGAGACTGCAGGCATTTTGCAAGACTTTGTAACACAGGTTGAAAAGCAATTTGACCTTCCAGTGAAAAGCTTCAGGAGTGACAATGGCACAGAATTCAAAAATAGGGAGTTGGATGCCTTCTGTGTGAAGAAAGGGATTGTAAGGCAGTACAGCATCCCTAGAACACCAGAGCAGAATGGGGTAGTGGAAAGGAAGAACAGAACTCTGATTGAGGCTGCCAGAACCATGCTTGCAGATTCAGGTTTGCCATTAACTTTCTGGGCAGAGGCAGTAAACACTGCTTGCTATGTTCAGAACAGAGTTTTAATAAACCCAAGGCACAAAAAGACTGCCTATGAAATTCTGTATAAAATTAAACCACTGATTTCATACTTCAAGGTGTTTGGCTGCCCATGCTTTATTTTGAACTTAAAAGATTCCATTTCAAAATTTGCAGCCAAAATTGATTGTGGTTATCATCTGGGATACTCAACCACTGCCAAGGCCTACAAAGTGTTCAATACACGGACCAAGGCAGTGGAGGAGACTTTGAATGTTAAGTTCAATGAACTTTCATCAATGAAAATCCCAGCAAACCCTGCAGATCTGTTTGATCTTGAAAAATTTACTTTTGAAAATACTGATGTCAAGACTAACAGTGCAGGTCCATCAGAGGATACAACACCAGACTATGGGTATGAAATCATCATCCCTCAAAGGTCTGCCACAAAGGGAAAAGCACCAGCTGTTCAAAACAGCTGTCAAAGCTCAACCACTGCTACCTCAACCGTTGTTGACCAAAGTAGCCCATCAACCACTGCTTCCACATCCTCAAACACTGCTGACAAAAGTCCTCAAACAGTGGATAAAAGTCAGCTGTTGTCCACTTCATTACCTCCTATTCCACCACCTTTTGAAGCCACTGCTGGATCATCAAAGTCCCCAGCAGTGGTTAGCTCAGATGATACACATTTGCAGCCTTCACCAACCAATGCCATCATACCATACCAAGGAGATTTAATCTTTTTGCGATCTCATCCACCTGATCAAATTATTGGCAACATAAATGAAGGGGTGCTCACAAGAAGCCAAACCCAAAACATTTGTCTTTTTGCTGGTTTTCTATCACTCCATCAGCCAGTCAAGTACCAAGAGGCACTGAAAGACAACAGCTGGGTAGAAGCCATGCAAGAGGAGCTCCAACAGCTTAAAAGACAACAAGTATGGGAGCTTGTACCACTGCCAGAAGAGGTTAGTCCCATTGGCACAAAGTGGGTCTTCAAGAACAAAACTGATGAAAGGGGTATTGTTGTCAAGAATAAAGCCAGGCTTATGGTTCAAGGTTACAGACAGGAAGAGGGGATTGATTATGATGAAACATTTGCCCCTGTTGCAAGATTGGAAGCCATTAGACTGTTCCTGGCCTTTGCTGTCAACCACAATATGAAGGTGTTTCAAATGGATATCAAAAGTGCTTTCCTCTATGGTACAATTCAAGAAGAGGTATATGTTTGTCAACCTCCAGGTTTTGAGGATCCATTTTATCCAGATCATGTCTACAGGCTAAACAAAGCCTTGTATGGCCTGAAACAAGCACCAAGGGCCTGGTATGAAACTCTTTCCAACTTCCTACTCTCAAATGGTTTTAAAAGAGGTACCATTGATAAAACATTGTTTTTAAAATGGAGAGGGAAGGATTTAATGATTGTCCTGATTTATGTGGATGACATTATTTTTGGAAGCACGTGTAACTCAATGTGTGAAGAGTTTAGAGAACTCATGACAGCAGAGTTTGAAATGAGTGCAATGGGTGAGCTGCAATGCTTTCTTGATCTCCAAGTCCAGCAATTGCAAAATGGAACTTTCATTCATCAAAGCAAATATGCTAAAGAACTTTTAACCAAATTTGATATGAATGATTGTAAACCATGCAGCACACCTATGGCAACAAATAAGCTGGTCATGTCTGATGAAAAGGATGAGCTGATTGACCAAACACTTTATAGAAGCATGATTGGGTCTTTATTGTACCTAACTGCATCCAGACCAGACATCATGTTTGCAACATGTGTCTGTGCAAGAAGTCAATCAGCTCCCAGAAAATCAAATCTCATTGCTGTAAAAAGGATCTTCAGATACATAAAAGGTGCTCCCACACTTGGTATCTGGTATCCAGCTAATGGGAACATCAAGCTTTCAGGTTTCTCAGACAGTGACTTTGCTGGATGTCACACCACAAGGAAGTCCACATCAAGAGGGTGCCAGTTTCTAGGTGATTGCTTAGTTTCATGGTAAAGCAAAAAGCAAGCAGTTGTTTCAACATCCACTGCTGAAGCTGAATACATTGCTGCTGCAAGCTGTACAGCCCAACTCTTGTGGCTTCAAAATCAGTTACTGGATTTTGGTATCACTGCCTTAAAGACACCACTCATGTTGGATAGCCAGGCAGCAGAAAATATCATCAAAAATCCAGTTTCCCATTCAACCACCAAACACATCGACATCAGACATCACTTTGTGAGGGATTGCTATGAAAAAGGTTTGATTTCTCTGCATCATGTCCCAACTAAAGATCAGCTGGCAGATGTGCTCACAAAAGCACTTGATACAGCCACTTTTGAAAGCTTGGTCTCTAGAATTGGAATGCTGAACATGGAATAACAAGCAACATCTTGTTTTTCTATGAATAAAAGCAACAAAATGTTTTCAGAAAATCAAAACTCCATCCTTAAAAATAGCTAAAAATGATATTTCTCATTAAAATCCTTAAAAGTCTGCCATTAACCACTGATTGTTCAAAAGTCTGCTCTACTTCAAAAGTCTGTCCACTGCTGAAAGTCAACCCCTGCTCTCTCATTCCTCTGATAAACTCTGTTGTTCAAAAGCAGTGTCTTATCCACTGATATGCTATCCACTGATAGTGAAAATCATCCACTGCTTCCATACCACTGCCTTCATCAGTCACTTTCACAAAAGTACTGTCCTTCACTTTCACCAGGGGTTGTCACGTGGGCAGTACATATTGGTCAGACTTTTTGTAACGGCTGCCACCTCAGCATTCACTTTCTTCCCTATAAAATCCCCCACTCACCACCAAAACAGGGTTTTACTGTCGAATTGAATTCTTAAAAATTCTCTTCTCAAAGCAGTTTTTCTTCTCATCTCTCACAAATTTCTTCGATCATTCATCTTCAAAATGACAAAATCGAAGTCATCTTCAAAACCCTCCTCCAAATCATCTTCGAAAACAGCCTCTCAAAAGGCAATCTCCACTGAAATTCCACATAAACCATCTCACAATCTCCTGGGTCTTCTCACAAAACCAGGAACCACAAATGTTTTCAATTCCATCATTGATATCATGGCAAAATCAAAGTACAAAACTTTGTTCACCGCCGATGCACCAATCTATTTGGCGACCCAAAGGGAGTTCTGGAAGAATGCAACCCTTGAAAAACAAGGAGACACTGCAACCACCATAAACTCTTCTATAAAGGGTAAAGCTGTCCAAATCATGCCACAATCCATTTCAGAGGTCTTTCAACTCGATGATCAAGAAGGTAAAATCTCTTTCACTAAAAACGAGTTGCAAACTGACTTCATTGAGAGAGGGTATGAAGCCACAATGATGAAGAAAATTACCTTAGAAAAAGGTTATTTTCCTTCTGCAACCAGATTTTTATTTCATACCCTCCTACTTTGTGTTTCAAATAAAACCACTTCTTTCAATGAAATCCCTTTAAAGATTCAAAATCTGGGATATGCTATTCTTCAAGGAGAAAATTTTAACTATTCTCGGGAAATTTTTAAAGATTTGGTTAATAATGTTGAAACAAAATCATTCTTACTGTTTCCAAGGTTTTTAAGTTACTATTTTTCAAAGAAATTCAGTAAGGATGATTTAGCTGTAATAAACCAAGGTGATTCTACTCAAATAAACAGTTTAACAACTGAAACTTTTTCAAGAATCTTAGCACCTTGCAAAACACAAGCAGAGGTGCCTGAGCAGATTTTAGCAGTTACAACTGCTCCTCAGGTATCTGCTGCTGAGCCCACTGCTCAAGGTGATCAAAGCAGCAGCACAACTGTTTTGAAACCCACACCTAAAATCACCAAAAGGCCAACAAAAAGAAAAACACAAAAACCCCCCAAAACCATCAAAAAGGCATCTCTGGAGGATGAGATACCAGAGCTCCTGCCAGTGACAACACAAAAGTCACAAGAAACCACTGCTGCTACTTCCTCACAGCAGTTGGTACAAATATCTCAACCCATAACCGAAACTCCTCCTGCTTCTTCACAAAAAGAACAGGTTGTACAAATAGGGTCTCCACATCATGATGCTCTGGAAACACTCGTTTCTATCATCCACAACTCAATACCCGGGGCAAATCCACTTTCTACACCACCCTTCACATCCACAATTCCCCCACCAACTAAACTGCTGTTGGATGCAATTGATTTGAACCAGGCATTAACCAGTCCTTCTCAATCACCTATCAATGAGAATATGCCTCAACCACTGACTGGGTCTGCTGTATCAATCTTTGCTAACCCACCAACACAACCTGAGGAGGTTAGACCCCTTGAGTTACAAGTAACTCTTGGTGGTCATCCAAGTGAAGCAGCCACTACAATTGTTACACCCACTGGGTTACATTTGGACAGTGGTTACATTAATAAGACTTCCTTGGAGGCAATTCCTTTTATAGCACCTCTGCCAACCACCAGTGGATTTATCTATCCTACTGGCAACATCAAAAGGTTGTCAAGTGTTGAAGGAAGAAGACCCTAGTACCAAGAAAAAGGGGCATCAGTGGTTAATGTTTGGAGTATACTCCCTACATCTACCACTGATAAAACCACTGCTAGTGGGAAATCAGATGATCCCATTAAATTGGGTGATGATTTAAAGTACCAGAAATTGACGGATCGCATTGAAAAACTTGATAACTCTGTTGCAGAACTCAAAGATATGCTACAACAGGTGTTACAAGTACAAAAGGTACAATCAACTGCTATTCCACCTCAAGCACCTGCTCTACAAAGGGCACCTGCTACAAATGAGCTCTGGAACTTGTTTCAACCTTTTCTCCATCAACAAGCACAATTAGCAGATCAGCAACATGAGAAACATGTCCAACAGCTGAGAAATGCAATGGAGTCAAGGTTTAAAAACACTCAGGCTGATTTAAAGGCTCTCAAAACTCAGATCCTGCAAACCACTGGCACTACTCCTCCAACTGTACTTTTCATTGATCAACTCCCAGACGATAATGCCAAAAAGGGGGAGAAAATTCAGGAGTGGAAGAAGAAAGGAATAGATGATGGTCTCTACATTGAACCTGAAAAGGATGCCATGACCGGAAAAATTCTTGTGCCAGATGGTAGTAAAAAGGTTGATGCTACTCAAGAAGCACTTGATGAAGGAGTAGCAAGTGTAAAAAGAGATAGAATGGCAAAGGATGTTTCAAGGTGGAATGAGGAGAAAAGAGCTTTCATGGAGCTGTATGAGCAGGGTTGTTCTGGTTCTAAAGATTCTAAAAATCCGAAGACAAAAAGAAAACCTAAGTCCATCCCATCCAGATTTCCAAAGCCTCCAAAACCACCATCCAAAAGCCATCAGCATAAAACCTCCACTCAAACAGCTGTTGTAACTCCTGCTGTATCAACTACTGCTGGTACTTCAGTGATTTCAACAGCTGTTCCCACTTCAACACACACTACTTCAACACACACCACAATTACCACATTACCATTACCACTGTCACCATCAAAAACCATTTCACCACCACTTTCACCTGCTGGCAAAAAGCAGAAGACAACAGATGTTATAACATCTGTTGTAATGACAACAGTGGTTGAAACACCAGTTGTTTCAACAACTGTTAGTCAATCACAAACCACTGCCATACAATCTACTACCACTGATCCACCCAAAACACCATCTGCTTCCTCTAAAACAAAAAGAAGAAGGATTTATATATCAGATGATGATTCATCTCCACCACCACCAACATCTTCAAAATCCCTATCACTTGTCACTATTCCAAAACCCATACCTCTCTCTTCAGCTCAAATTGTAAAACCACTACCTCCTGCTGGTGTCTCATTTCCTCTAGAACTCATTGCAGTAAGGGAAGAAATAAAATCCTTTTATTATGAGGATGACCCAGCCAAAAGGAGTTTGCCATCAATTGCAGAATATCCCAGGCCAAATAATATTGAAGAATACTTGAAACTCAAGGCCAAACAGGCAGAGGATATTGCAATCAAAAACAGAAAAGGGAAATCTGATAGAGAATTTCAACAAAACTATCAGTTCTTACTCTCACAGGTCAATGCTATGGAACGTTTTGCAAAAAATGTATGTCAGCAAATTTCAGAAAGGGCAGATGAGTCCTTAAGGAAAGACTACATTGAAAACATCATGACCTACAAGAAATACAAGGGGGAGAAAAACATGTACAAGAACTGGACCATTCCTGAGCTTGAAAAAGAAGCAGCCAGGATTCAAGACATGATAAAAAATAAGGTCAAGCAGACTCCTCCTGAAAAATTCAAACAATTTGAAGCTGAGAAGATGCTAAAGTTGAGGAGAATGAAAGAGGAGCTGATTGTAGCTGATTATGGGTTAAAGAACTCTGTGACAAAGTGGGGAGAAGATAGAGTCAGGGCAACCTACAAAATGTTGGAGGAACTAAGAAAGAAAGACCCAAATGTTCCTCAAAAGCCTGACTATTCTAAAGCAGAGGTTTCTAAAAGACCACCAAAGCTGCAAGTCAAAAGAACCACTGCTCCAGCTGGTGCTGCCATCTACAAAAGAAGGAGCAAAAACCAGTTTAGTATGGAAACAATTCAAGATCTTTTAGCTGGAGATGCCATTGTAAAAGCAGGCACGAAAGTAATGATAAAGGAAGATCTTGAATTGGAACAATCTGCAAGTGCTGCTCAGCTAGCCATGAATAGGCCAGCCTCACCAAATACTTCTGCAAATAAACATCTCCCAAGAAACCCACCAGGCTCAAAAATACAAAAGTGGGAAACTGACAAACAGACCTGCGTATTGACTTTGCTCAGGTCTGGTGGAGAAGTGGAGAAAATATCAAGGGAACAAGCTCTTGGCCTGAGTCTTGAAGATTTGCAGGATCTCCTTGATCTTCCACTTAGCAGGGATAATGAAGATACAGATGCCCTAGACTTTGAATTACAATTTAAAGGTCAGATAAGGGAACTGTTGATGAGGCAATGAAGTCTTCCACAAATAATGAAGAGTTTTGGCATTATCTGTTCCAGGGGGAGATTGTTGGGATTGAACCCTATCAGAGGAACAGATAATTAAAGCCAAAACTGGATCAGGGCAGTGGATCCAGAATAAGCAGACGATTACAGTTAGTTCATGCAAATCTCTCCCCTTGAAAGTGGTTTCATATCTGCTGACCTCCTATCTGCTGATCTTATTAAGTGCTGACCTACAACTGCTGCTTTGCATCTACTGACCAATTGTCAAAGACTGATGGAAGACCAAAGCTCTGCTGACTCAATCTACTGCCTTGAGTCAAGTACTGCTGATCCGGACAGGCACTGCTGGGTTCACAGCAGTGGAAGGATGCAGCAGCTGTTTAAGTGTCTTTTATGTAAAGAAATGTAATAGCAGTAGTTAAGTACATCAGTGTTTGTATAGATCAGAGGTTAGAGTTTGTTAGGAGGTTAGATGTCACTTTCATGGTGACGTCAGCTAAGATGCTCAGTGGTTTGCAAGTGCCTATAAATAGTTCAGTACTTTGTACTGTTCTATCAGCTCTTTCACCACATCGTCTTCTTTGCACGAACAAACTACTGAGCTCTGGCTGAGGGAGAGTTTGCATTCATTCATCAATCATTGTAATCGTTGTTGAAACAAATTCAATCTTTCGATTCATTGTGTAAAGATGTTTGATTAAAGTATTACTCTCGTTTGATTGTATGCAAAGTTTGTTTTCATCTTAATTCCGCTGCACAACTCTTTCATTTCCATCTTAATTTCAAACGAAAATACAATCAGAAACAAACTCAGATCCAACAGTTCACTTTTCTCAATGTTGATATTGTCTCTTCAAAGTCATCATCAGACTCTATTTCCACAAAATCGCATGCTATTAGATAAAAACCTTTTAAAATCGCATGTATCAATTAACTATTTACTAAAACTCATTTAAGTTATTAAAATCGCATGAATGAGTTATGAATTCGCATGTCTTAGCAAAGCATTACCAAAACTAGCCAATCTTTTAAATCGCATGCTTTAGACAACTATATTTATAAATTCGCATGTATAATTTAATCATAATGCCCTTAAACTAACTACTCGTATAAAATTGCTTGAGGGTTTTATCAATTCGCAGGCTCAAGCTAACTTAAGTCAAAAACCTTCAACAAACATAAATCGCATGCTTTAGACAACTAAAATTTATAAAATCGCATGTATAATTTAATCATAATCCCCTAAAACTAACTAATCATATAAAATCGCATGAGGGTTTTATCAATTCGCATGCTGGAGCTAACCTAAGTAAAAAACCAACAAACAAAAGTTAACATATAAAATCACATTTGTCATACAAAACCCTCACAAAACCCTATATAATATCGCACATATATCAGCTTATCATTAACAAAACTGCATAATCATACAAAACCTAATAAATAACCATACCAGTCATAAACCCTAACAAAATCGTAGTTATGAACAATATTTAATCTTATAAAACTATAGGGTTTAGACCAAAACCTTACTAAACAAACAAAATCGCATTTGTCTTTCAAAGTCCATGTAAATACGATTATAAAATCGTAAATGTCAATCGATACCTAGATTCATCTTCTTCGCCTGTGGTCTGTCGTTGTTTGCTTTGCTTCGTTTCTCAAAACTCATGAATCTTAGTTGAATCGCAATGGTGAGTAGCAGAGAAC
>JARYGA010038912.1:0-31923 GCA_030545235.1 Helianthus tuberosus
TTAACTTGTGGATAATCCTTTTATTTTATTGCATTAGCTGTATTATGTGGAGTACTTGTTATTAATTGAGGTTTAACCGCTACATATCGTCTGATTATCACTAACAATCACCTTACGACTTTGAAATATATAAAGTAACAATGCGATAAAGATAACTTGACGCTAAACGAATCGACATCAATCGTAACTCGAATCACAGGTCTGGGATATTGTTTATGTGTGTGTGCTTATTGTATGTTACTTGTGCATGTTTATTTATGTTATATGTGGTGATCAATCGAAACACAATCGAAACTCAATCGCAATCGAATCGCAAACGCTAAACGAACACGAAATAAGGATGCTTGTATGTTGATATAGTAGTTGGGATTAAAAGTAATTTGGCTAGGAAACTCTATCGCATCGCAACGCTCTCAATCGCAATCGAAACGGTAAAACTCATCGCACCGAACACTCGAACCAAGTGATTGATCGACCAAATGACCAACCGATCGACCAGCCGATCGATCGAGCTGCCGCTCGATCGGCCAGCTGTTCGACCAGGCTAACACTCCATCGGACCATCCTTTCCAATTTGGGAAACCCTATAAATACCCCCTGTCCACATCAAACTTACCTGTTTTGGCATCTCTCGTCCGACCAGCTCTCCTTGCTCACCTTTTCTACGATTTCTCGCGATTCCGGTAAGATTTCAACCTAATCTTTGTACTTCCTTGATCTACACGCACTCCTACACCTTTCTATCTTTTGAATCTTAACTTTTAACCGTGAAATCATCAAGATTTGAGGTGTTCAAGGACGAGGTCATCATGGTGTTCTTAAGAACTTCATGTTTTGGCTTCAATCCACCAAGAACAACTTGAATCTGCACGATTTCCACATAAATAAACAAAGATCTTTCATAGATCTAAACATATCCACGATGAAAATGATTGAAAGATGGTTTCTAACTTTCTTTCAACTCTTTTACACTCAATGCACTCAAAACTGATAGAATCAGACTTGTTCTAACCTTCTACCCCTTCTCGGTGTTGTGTTGGTTCAAGATCTAGATTCTGTCCATGAGATTACCGATTTCGGATTGAACATAGAACACCGTCTCGAACAGTTAATGTAAGGACTCTCAAAATTGTCCTAAAAATACCCGTAAGTGAAAACCCTGACCCCTGAAACCATACTCTGCATGAAAAATCAAGAAATACAGAATTATGGTCTTCAGGCGGGCCGCGTAAGGGTTAAGCATACCTTACGCGGGCCGCGTCAAACGTAGGTTGACCGGATAAGCATCCGGATCCACGCGTCACACACGTGTCGAGCCTAGGTGTGACACGCTAGCCCTAATCTACGATCTAGACTTCCTCGCGGGCCGCGTAAGGTTTGGCTGAAGGCTTATGCGGGCCGCGTGAACCTTAAATTTCAGCTATAAATAGGACAGGTTACGAGCAGTTCATAAATGTCGAAATTTTAGTTCAAAAACGAAAATATACTACTCTGAAGTCGAATTTACTTTCAATATTAGCGAAGCGCTGCTCCGATACCGGGTATTAACTCGATCGCTGCTACGATTCCATGTCCGATCGATTGAAACTATCCAATGGATGTTTAAGTGCTGCCCACATTAAGGTTATGCTTTGTCATTCGTCATGAATTCGATGGATGTTTAAGTATCGCACTTTTTCATTCGTTGTGAGGGTTTAATCTCGTGAGTTATCGTAAATGCTGTATTAGTTACTAACCTAGTTCGTGTGCATGTTAATTAATTTAGGTCAAAAGGCTAATCAGTAGGCTAAACTCTGCCCGTGTAAATCTGCAATGTGAGTCATTCTCTTTTAATCAAATTTGATTTCAAAATAATGTTTGCTTTCAAAGTTATAATTACAGTGATTAAGTCTTTGTAGTCTCCAAATTACAGCCGGTATGTGGGGTTTTGTATACAATACTTGATAACCGTCACCATTGGACAACAAGTTAGCCAAGGGATGATATGACCATAATCACAGACACCATTGGACAACGAGATAGCCAATAGGGGGTCGAGTGATGAATACCGTGGGTAGATGGTTGATATGTATAAACATTGTAATCGCTCTTAATGCTGTAAATTATAACAACGCGTCATTTTTAGTAAAAAGAATGATTCACCAGTATTTCCCCACTGACAAAACCTTTTTCAAACATGTTTCAGGTGATCGTGTTAACAGGTATTAACTCTCAGATAGCATGTCGTGTTCGTGTTAACAGGTATTAACAGGTAATTTTCGTGTATAACAGTCGAACAGTTGTGTTAACAGGTATTAACAGGTAATTTTCGTGTATATCGTGTCGTGTTCGTGTTTGAAAAAAAGGACACGATAAGTTATCGTGTCGTGTTCGTGTATGGGATTTCGTGTATCGTCTCTTATCGTGTCGTGTCTTATCGTGTACGGGTATACACGATATGCCAGCCCTAATAAATACCACGGGGTTTCTGTCCTGCGGCTTCTAAACCGGGTCAAACCGAGCCGGGGGTCGTGACAGAAAAAGGTAGTATCAGAGCCACTGATTTAAGCCAATTAAGTATTTAGAAAATACTTAATTTTACTGATTGCCATTTTGTGATTACGTGTTTATTTATTTGAATATTTGTTTACAATATGGGTAAGTAAAGACTTTCGGATATCTATCATAAACTAGATACTTCACCGAAAGAAAAAGGAACTTCATCCTCAAAACACCCAACAGATAGTGAGGAAGGAATATTTGTTAGAAAGGCACAATATGAGGAACCACTTTCTCCTAATAAAAGAAATTTGATTATTAGGAAAAGTCAGGAGAAAATAAAGAAATCACAACCAAAAGAAATAAGGATTAATCAGGAAACCCAGAAAATAGGCAGTAACCCACCATGGGAAGACAAGTTAGATGAAAAAATGGGCAGATCTCTATATGCTAGCCACTGTAGCAGTAAATGCAAATCTTTAAATACCCTAACTCAGTTTTAGCACCCATATCACCTACAAGCCAGAAACTGTACCCAGTAAATAAATAAGTTTACAATAAACCCTAGTATGTTTTCATTTTCAGTTATCCTTTGTATTAAATTAGTCACACGGTATGCAATAATACTTGAAGGTTATCTGTAAAATTTTGTTATAAAATTTTAACTTAGTATTTTTACATGTATGCTAAACAGCATGAATGAGTTATCTGAAGCCCTTCAGAATCTCAATCTCTATCCAGTGAAAGTAGAAGTTTCCAAAGACTTTACTGGTTACATACCCGATGTGGAAGAACCTATGGAATTCCACGCTCCACCTCTGGAGAAACCAAAGCCTAAGAAAAGGAGAAGATTCGTAGGGTGGAGGCGTGTACGCAGAAGAAAACCAGCAACTAGAAAGGTTCCCAAAATAGATAATCCCATAGATAAAGGAAAAGGAATTGCGATCGGGGAAGGTTTTAGGCAAGTAGAAATGGAAATTGGGGAAAGTTCTAAACAAGTCGAGGAGTTGCCATTACAAGAGGAGTTAGATCGCATATTGGCAACCTGTGATATCATTAGACCTATCAACAACAACCTCTACCCTTATCCTGCCGAAACTCAACTTCCAATAAATTTGGAACCAGCTATCCCAGAACCGTTAATCCATACTCAACCTTTAGGAGAAATGGACGAGTGGTGGACAAACGATTGGCAGTTTCAAAGCCTCCTTGATAATCCTTATACCTTTTTCCCGCAGTTCGACCCAGACCCTATACCAAACCCACCAATGAGCAATGAAAACTTAGCTGAACTCCGCCATTTTGGCGAAGAGCTAGTGGATGCAGGGAATAGGATCAGGGAAGTGGGAGAACAGATCTCCTGGAAGTACGACGAGAGGGAGCGTCGTTTCTGAAATATCAGCAGAAAGGATGGTGTGAGAACGTAACTGTGATTGTATAATAATAATAGTAATAAAAATCAGTATGTGTAATAATCTACAAATAAAACCTTTGTAAGATAACGGTGTGTACTGATGCATAATATAAAATAAAAAGAAATGGACATCGAGAAATCGACTATTTTGGCTATACGTGTGTTGTATTGTATGATTATTTGCCTATAGCTATTATTTATTTTATGCTAATAATTGTTATATATTAATTACCAGATGGAAAATGCTAATAATGAACCAGTTAATGAAGTGAACCAATCTGAACAAAATCCAGAAGATCAATTTATGACTAGGCAAGATATCGAGAATATCGTTGCTCAAGGAATAGCCAATGCTATTCCAGCAATCCTTGCTGCTGCCCAGAAACCTGTTGAACCTCTCCAAATTATGCCTAGTAAACGTACACAAGAAGATAATTTCAGTAATAGTGTAAACGGAGGTGGCAATCATACTAACAACGATAATGATCCATGGCAGGCCCCACTCCCTTAGAAAATGAAAGCTGCAACGCCTGGTTGCACTTACAAAGAATTTCTTGCTTGTAAACCAGCTGAATTTGCAGGCAATGAAGGGGCAACTGCAGCACTGCGTTGGTTGGAGAAAACCGAAGCAGTACTTATGATAAGTAAGTGTGCTGAGGGAGACAAAGTTATGTATGCGTCGCATCTTTTCAAAGAAGGGGCGCTAGAATGGTGGAATACGGTACTACAAGCCAAAGGAAGAAATATGGCCTATGCCATGAGTTGGGAAGAATTTAAGCAGCTAATAGAAAGAAAATTATGTCCCGAATACGAAAAAGAACAAATGGAAAATAAGTTTCTGAACCATCGAATAATGGGTGTAGACTGTCGAGGATATACTTCGACATTCTTCGAATATGCTAGAGTGGTACCAACGCTGGCTTCGCCAGAACCGGTACTCATTTCTCGCTATATTTGGGGACTGATTGGCGAAATCCATAATATCGTTAAAGCTGCGAGACCTCGTACCATTGACGATGCGGTCATGCGGTAGAATTAGCTAACACCCTAACTGACGAACTGATACTCACAAGAGATGAAAATCAGAAAAAGGAATTGGCTCAGAAAATTACTCAAGGATTTCGTATGGGTAATAATAACAGATTCAAGAAGAGAGGAACCGGGCAATCTTCCACTCTGCCTTTCTGTAAGAATTGCAGAAAGAAACATTTTGGAAGATGCAATGAAACCTGCAACTTTTGCAAGGTTGCAGGACATCGTGAGGAAGATTGTAGAAAGAAGACCAGGATCTGCTATAACTGTGGAGAAGCTAGGCATTTCAGAACCGAATGCCCTAAATTGGTCAAACCAACAGACAACAAAACCAAGATGGCCGACGGAACTACCAAAAAGAATGTTCGAGCATTCCAATTAACTACTCAAGAAGCAGAACTCATTCCAGATGTGATAGCCGGTACGTTTCTAGTTCACAACATGTATGCAAAAGTATTATTTGACTCTGGTGCAAACCAAAGTTTTATAAATACTTCATTCTGCCAAATACTTAACTTACCCTTAACCCAACTTAGGCAGATTTTTACAGTTGAAATGGCAGACGGAAATTCTGTTAATATAGATAAGGTTTTGCAAAAAGAAAATATAGAACTTTCAGGTCATAAATTTTATGCAAATTTATTACCAATGAATTTAGCTGGATTCGATGTCGTGTTAGGAATGGATTGGTTAGTAGCCAACCATGCTCAAATTCTTTGTGATAAGAATTCCATAGAAATTCGTACACCCATAGGAGAAATAGTGGTTATTGTAGGAGATAAGCCAAGGAAACCAATGAAGTTCATTACAGTAATGAAAGTTGCTAGTTATGAACGAAAGCAAGGAATAGTGTATATGATTTCAATAATCATTAACACTAAGGGTAAAGAACTTAAAGAAATTCCTGTAGTTTCAGAATACCCAGATGTATTCCCAGAAGAACTCCCGGGATTACCACCTGACAGGGAAGTAGAATTTAGGATTCATCTAATTCCTGGAATTACCCCGATAGCCAAAGCACCTTATCGGTTAGCACCCACATAAATGCTAGAACTAAAGAAACAATTAGATGAATTATTAAGTAAAGGATTCATACAACCTAGTTCATCCTCGTGGGGAGCACCAGTGTTATTTGTAAAGAAAAAGGATGGTTCGATGCGAATTTGTATCGATTATAGAGAATTAAATAAGGTTACCATTAAGAATCGATACCCATTACCTAGGATTGATGATCTTTTTGATCAACTCAAGGGAGCTAGATATTTTTCTAAAATTGACTTACGCTCCGGATACCTTCAATTGAAGGTACAAGAAGAAGACATACCTAAAACTGCTTTCAGAACTAGGTATGGTCATTACGAGTTTACAGTCATGCCCTTTGGACTAACGAATGTACCTGCAGCATTCATGGACATGATGAATAGGATCTGTAAACCGTATTTGGATAAATTTGTAATTGTCTTCATCGACGATATACTTATTTATTCCAAAAGCCAGGATGAACACTGTCAGCACTTGCATGCACTCTTAACCTTGTTAAGGAAAGAAAAGCTTTACGCCAAATTCTCGAAATGTGAATTTTGGCTTCAGGAAGTGCAATTTCTAGGACACATGGTAAACCACGAAGGTATTCATGTAGATCCCTCCAAAATAGAAGCAATTACCAAATGGAAGGTTCCATACTCAGCTATGGAAGTTAGAAGCTTTTTAGGATTAGCTCGATACTATAGACGCTTTATTAAGGATTTTTCCAAGATAACTGTACCCTTAACTAAGCTAACCTGTAAAGCAGTTAAGTTTGAATGGGGACCTAGGCAAGAAGAGGCGTTTAAAATTTTAAAGCAAAAGTTAACAAATCCCCAATCCTAGCCTTGCAAGAAGGACCTGAAGATTTTGAAGTATACTATGATGCTTCAAAAGTAGGATTTGGATGTGTGCTAATGCAACGCAAGAAGGTAATTGAGTTTGCTTCAAGAAAATTGAAAAAGCACGAGGAAAATTATACGACTCATGACTTAGAGTTAGGAGCCATAATTTTTGCCCTTAAAATTTGGAGACATTATCTGTATGGAAGTAAGTTCACTGTCTATACGGATCATAAGAGCTTAAGGTACATATTTGGGCAAAAAGAATTAAATATGAGGCAGAGAAGATGGATGGAAATACTAAGCGACTACGACTGTGATATTCAATATCACGAAGGAAAGGCAAACGTAGTTGCGGATGCCTTAAGTCGTAAATATCATGAGAAACAACGACGAGTTCGTGCTCTTAGATTAAATCTACAGTTAGATTTAATGGAACAACTAAAGAATGTTCAAGAAACAGCAATCAAGGATGATGCTGAAGAAATGAAAGGACGAATAAAAGAATTAGAGCAAGGAAATGATGGAATTTGGAGATTCCATAAGAAAAGAATTTGGGTACCTAAACAAGGAGAATTAAGAGATAAAATTTTAGAAGAAGCCCATAAATATAGGTATACCATGCATCCAGGAAACAATAAAATGTACCAAGATTTAAGAAATAACTTCTGGTGGATTGGTATGAAAAAGGACATAGCTAGATATGTTTCTAAGTGTCTTACTTGTTCACAAGTTAAGGCAGAACACCAGAAACCTTCGGGTCTACTTCAACAATTAGAAATGCCTGTATGGAAATGGGAACTCATAACAATGGATTTTGTTACTAAGTTACCCAAAACCAGAAAAGGTAATGATACGATTTGGGTAATTGTGGATCGATTAACCAGATCAGCTCATTTTCTACCCATGAAAGAAACCTTTAGCATGGAAAGGTTAGCAAAGTTGTACGTAGACAAAGTAGTATCCTTACATGGAGTTCCACTCTCCATTGTATCGGATAGGGATAGTCGTTTCACCTCTCACTTCTGGACTAGTTTCCAAGAAGCAATGGGAACTCGATTAAATTTAAGCACTGCATATCATCCTCAAACAGACGGACAAAGTGAAAGGACGATCCAAACCATGGAAGACATGCTCAGGGCATGTGTGATAGATTATGGTGGAAACTAGGACAATCAGTTACCTTTAATTGAATTCTCCTATAACAATAGTTATCATTCAAGCATCGAAGCTGCCCCATTCGAAGCACTATATGGACGAAAGTGCAGAACTCCAGTTTGTTGGGCAGAAATAGGAGAAAGCCAATTGTCAGGTCCTGAAATCGTGCAAGAGACCACCGACAAGATCACTCAAATCAATGAAAGACTAAAGACGGCTCGAGATCGCCAGAAGAGTTATGCCGATAATCGACGCAAGCCACTCGAGTTTCAAGTCGGAGATAAGGTACTTTTGAAAGTTTCTCCTTGGAAAGGAGTAGTTCGATTCAGTAAGAAAGGAAAGCTAAGTCCAAGATACATAGGACCATTTCCAGTAATCCCACGTATAGGACCAGTTGCTTATCGTTTACAACTACCAGAAGAATTGTATGGAGTACATGATGTATTTCATGTATCCAACCTCAAGAAATGTCTATCAGACAAATCTTTGGTAGTACCTCTTCAGGATATAGAGGTAAACGAAAAGTTAAAATTTATTGAGAAACCTCTTCAAATTGAAGACCGTAAAGTCAAGTTTCTCAAACACAAAAGGTTAGTGCTTGTCAAAGTCAAGTGGGATTCAAAGAGAGGACCCGAATACACTTGGGTGCTGGAATCGGAGATGAAGCGAAAGTATCCTCACTTATTCCAATGAATCTCGAGGACGAGATTTTAAATAAGGTGGGGAGGATGTAAGGACTCTCAAAATTGTCCTAAAAATACCCGTAAGTGAAAACCCTGACCCCTGAAACCATACTCTGCATGAAAAATCAAGAAATACAAAATTATGGTCTTCAGGCGGGCCGCGTAAGGGTTAAGCATACCTTACGCGGGCCGCGTCAAACGTAGGTTGTCCGGATAAGCATCCGGATCCACGCGTCACACACGTGTCGAGCCTAGGTCTGACACGCTAGCCCTAATCTACGATCTAGACTACCTCGCGGGCCGCGTAAGGTTTGGCTGAAGGCTTACGCAGGCCGCGTGAACCTTAAATTTCAGCTATAAATAGGACAGGTTACGACCAGTTCAGAAATGTCGAAATTTTAGTTCAAAAACGAAAATATACTACTCTGAAGTCGAATTTACTTTCAATATTAGCGAAGCGCTGCTCCGATACCGGGCATTAACTCGATCGCTACTATGATTCCATGTCCGATCGATTGAAACTATCCAATGGATGTTTAAGTGCTGCCCACATTAGGGTTATGCTTTGTCATTCGTCGTGAATTCGATGGATGTTTAAGTATCGCACTTTGTCATTCGTTGTGAGGGTTTAATCTCGTGAGTTATCGTAAATGTTGTATTAGTTACTAACCTAGTTCGTGTGCATGTTAATTAATTTAGGTCAAAAGGCTAATCAGTAGGCTAAACTCTGCCCGTGTAAATCTGCAATGTGAGTCATTCTCTTTTTATCAAATTTGATTTCAAAATCATGTTTTCTTTCAAAGTTATACTTACAGTGATTAAGTCTTTGTAGTCTCCAAATTACAGACGGTATGTGGGGTTTTGTATACAATACTTGATAACCGTCACCATTGGACAACAAGTTAGCCAAGGGGTGATATGACCATAATCACAGACACCATTGGACAACGAGATAGCCAATAGGGGGTCGAGTGATAAATACCGTGGGTAGATGGTTGATATGTATAAACATTGTAATCGTTCTTAATGCTGTAAATTATAACAACGCGTCGTTTTTAGTAAAAAGAATGATTCACCAGTATTTCCCCGCTGACAAAACCTTTTTCAAACATGTTTCAGGTGATCTGTTGTGATCCAGGAAAAGTGCCGCGAAGCACTACAAGCGTAAGGAAGTGGCTCAATATAAATAAAGAAACATGTTTTGTAAAATAAAGATTTCCCAGTGAAATCATCTTATTGTAAACTACCGGGGTTTTATCCCGAATTATGAAATAAAATAATCGGGCATTTTCAGTTTAAAAAAAAAGATCCTGCTAAATCTTCCGCTGTCAACTCAATTAAATAAATACCACGGGATTTTCTGTCCTTCGGCTCCTAAACCGGGTCAAACCGGGCCGGGGGTCGTGAAAGTTAACTAGTCGAATTTGGGTGATTCCTACCGATCAGGTTACCAAGTTGGGACGAGGTTTTCTGTTGCTCAACACGTTATCAAAACATCTGGATAGAACGACAAGTTATCAAGAGACCAAGGGAAAAGATAACCGGGACACCAGAGCGGAGTGCCGTCCGATCGGACTGATGTTCGATCGGATTGTCACCCTATCGGGTGGTCATCCGATCGACTTGCACCCAGGCCCCACACTCAACTTTTATTTTCAAACTTTCAGGGATGAACATTGAATGAAGTGCTGCCCGATCGGATTACCGCCCGATCGGACTACCACTTAACCATGTAATGATCAGACTTCAATACTTAAACAATTTTCAACATGTTCAATGCACCTGAGTTGCCACCCGATCAAAATACCCTCTGATCGAGTGACAAACTACTGAGAACTTGTTCCCACTAAAGTGTCCAACCGATCGGGTTGCTGACCAATCGAACGATCGTTCGATCGATCGACCTGAAAGGCTGTGATAGTCCTAAGTTTTCAAAATGCTACAACAAAAACTTCAAAAGTCTAACCATCATACAGAAACACATCCTTCCCAAAGGAAGAACAATCCACTCGAAATGTCACTCGATCGGATGACTATTCGAGCGGACTGTCACCCGAGCGACCTGCTAACCGATCGGAATCTCATCCGATAGGTCTGCTGTTCGACCCACTGTCTCTCGTTTCAATTACGCGTCGCTTATCATTATGCTATCAATCTGTTCAGGCTAATTCCTGCTCTAAGCGCTCCCTTCAATCCATCATCGATGTGAGTATACTTGACTCCTTTTTGCTTTATGCACTTTTGGGTGTTACATACGTTACGAATATTCAAATCACGTCGAACACACTACTCAATATTTTAACGCTAACCGTTAATGCATGTATTACGTGACTTAATGAATGCTTGTTTGTTATGTTTACACATGGAATGCTGTCTACCTGCCTTAACAACGATAGTACTATAGTTTGGACTTAGCACCTGTTCGCTGGGGTTGTTAAGGACAATTACTTGCATGGATTACAGTGGTAATCATGTGTTGCGAACTGCCTCGGGCAGTCAATCCGTAGTCATTGGTGTCGATAGGTCTATGTCGATAACTAACGTGCTTCATTTCACTCTATGTACGTGCTGGTTAAGCGTAAACGAATTTCGAACTATATTATATCTACCAAACTTGTATGCTCACCTTTACACTATGTGTATTGACTTTTACTTTAACGTATGTAACAGGTGCATAGGATGTTTACATGCTTTGTGTGCTGGTGATGAAATTGAGGCTAGGGACGGAGTCCTAGAAACCAATAAACAAACTATCTATTTGTAAATCTGAGTTGTCGGAACAGAACTACTTGACTAGATTTTGTCTTAATAATTATATTATCTTCTATGACTTGGTATGGGACATGTTGCTTTAAATATTTGGTAATTATAGTTGTTATGGAAACTTCTGGACAATCTATTTCGCTCAGTGCCACGCCCCGATGTTTCCGCCATCGGTTGGGGTGTGATAGATTAGTATCAGAGCCATAACTATAGGGAATTAGGCAAGACTCGACCTAGTCCGGGCCAATGTCTTAGAAACGACCTACTCTATAGTTAGGTACCAACAGACCGACTTGTGCATTACCCAAGGGGTTTGTACAAGCTTACTCGCTATTCTCACGCACGCGACACTGTCACAGCACCCTATTATTTCAAAATGAACAATTAATTAGGTCGAGATTAGGTGTGAAAACCGTGAACTCTCGACTAAATCACCTGTTCGATTCACATTTATAAACACGAGAATTTGCGTTGAATTAGGAGTGAAATCCATACTTTAACGCAAAATTTTCGTCTCTATTTTTATTAAAAACAGGAACAAAGTTGTTAAGTCAGGGGTGAAACCCGAACCTTGAAGACATGTTCCGTACATTATTTTACTCTCACCAAGGACTCGACGGACTCCAACGACTTGAAGTCACCCGGTAGCTGGAAGGATGGGTGCAAACTGCCCAAGAATCGAGGCAAGAGCGCAATTCCGAAGGTCAACGGGTGTACTGAAAGCCCTTGTGAATAGTCGGATCATTTTGGTTAGTCGACCTCTAATAGCCGCAGACAATGTATTTCTCAAAATTTTGTGTCTTTCGATTCTGAGCCCGCGACTGCTGACTCTGATATTCATCGCTTTTATGAGTAATTTTACGTGTTTTGTGTTGTTTATTTGTTTATGTGTTTTAATTTGTTGATGATTTCGCTTCCACCTTCGCTTTGACCGACACACACACCCGCGCTGCACAAAACGCTGACAAATCGCTATTTCGGGTAGAGCATTACATATTATGACGAATACGCATGTTATACTACTCGCTGCACACACACTATATCGCGCGCGAACTGTGAATGATAGGTTTCTGTATTCTGACTGCTCCTATGTGCTCTTGTGTGTCCAATGTGCCTTACGTGCCTATGTGCTTTTGTGCTTATGTGAATTCCTTGCTTACTTGCCTATGTGTTTCTGATTGTGTTCCTGAGCTTTATTATGAATCGCTAGACTATACTAGGAGTAATCGAAATTTGTGTTGAGTCCTGTGGCGATGTCTGTTGCAGACAATGTCGTCATCTGGATCTCGCGCTACTCAAGCTGCTCACCGAAAGCAAGCAGATAAACGCCTCGCTGCCAAGCTCTCTAAACAGATGGCAAAAGTAGTTCCTCATATCGTGAGCGAACTGTACGAGAATATGAGCAAATCATCTGAGGAATCCCGAACTGAAGCTCCCAAGACTGCTTTCAGCTTCAAGCAGTTCAAGGCTTGTGGGCCAAAGGAATTTACTGGCGAGGACGGTCCTACGGCTTTTTTTTCAATTGTTTGATTCCATCGAGGTCACACTACGACAGAGCGGCCGCCCCGACGATATCTGCACTCTCAACGTGACTGGCGTCTTCCAGTCCCGCGCTTTAGACTGGTGGACGGCTGAGAGGAACAAACGAGGGAACGATGCAGCCTACGGTCTGTCATGGGATGAGCTCAAGGAAGTCATGCTGGAAGAATTCTGCCCACCTCATGAGCGCCAAAAGTTGGAAGACGAATTCTGGCACATAAAGCAGAATGATGGTGAAAACGCTGCTCTAACTGCTCGCTTCAAGCAGCTCAGTATTATCTGTCCTGATCAAGTCAAGACTCCTGAGATAGCAATCAAGAAGTACATCCAAGCTCTGCCTGATTGCGTCGCAGATTTTATGTAAGCTGCCAAGACAACAACTATCGAAGAAACCTACCTGCTTGCCGCCGAAATCAACGACAAGCGTGTCAAAGCTGGCTTCTGGGATAAAACTTCGAAGAGCCTGCACCTAGCTACCGCCGCCACACCAACTGCTAAAACCGCCACCGCATCGAGCAACAAGAGGAAGAACAAGAGAAAGAGCAACTCCAGCAACAATAACTGTGCGATCACTGCTGCACCGATTCGAGCTGTACCAGCTCAACAGCAACAGCGTCAAGTAGTGGCGCCTGTGGCGAATGCACCGCTTGCTAAGCGTGCATTTACTGGGCCACACCCGCTTTCCCCTACTTGCACCGACCACCACCCGACTGGTATCGCTTGCCATTTTTGTGCTCATTGCAATATGTACGGCCATTTCACTACCAACTGCCGTGCTCGACAAGCTCCTGCTCCAGCTCCTTCCCAGCAAGCTCTTCTCAACGCCCCTCAGGGTCAACAAGCTCCTCCGGCACCTGGTGTCAATGCCAGAGTCTGCTTCGCATGTGGCGATCCTAACCATTTCGCCAACATGTGCCCGAACAGGGTTGAGAAACAAGAGCCCCAGCAGCAACAGCCTCAGCAACAACAACAACAGCAGCAACAGCAACAAGCAGCATGTGCTCGAACTTTCAACATCAACGTGCGCCAAGCCGAGGCTGACAACAACGTGGTCAATGGTACGTTTCTCGTGAATGGTATTTATGCTTCATGTCTGTTTGATACTGGTGCCGATAACTGTTTTGTATCGTTTGAGTTTAAAAACTCCTTGATCGTAAGCGCGCCCATCTCCCCTCGACGTTCGATGTCGAAGTTGCCACCGGAAGAACTGTCGCCGCCAACTCCGTTCTTCATGATTGTACAATTGAACTCAACAATCACATCTTTCCCATCGACCTTATCCCGATGCAACTCGGAAGATTTGATATCATAGTAGGCATGGACTTTCTTCGCGAAAACCATGCTGAAGTTGTTTGTTTTGACAAGATGATTTGATTCTCGCTCACTAATGGTGACCAATTGTCTGTTTACGGTGAAGTTGCATCGAAGAAGCTCCAACTCATGTCGTGTGTCCAGGCTAGCAATTATCTCCGTAAGGAATACCAAGCATACTTGGCTCACATTGTAGTAGTAGAGAAAAAGGAAGTTAAGGGAGTGAAAGATGTCCATGTTGTTCGTTAATTTCCAATCGTCTTTCCTAATGAACTCCCCGGACTGCCACCAAGTCGTGATATCGAATTTCGAATCGACCTCGTTCCTGGAGCCAATCCTGTTGCCAGAGCTCCTTATCGACTCACACCGTCCGAGATGCGCAAACTGTCGAGTCAGCTTCAGGAATTGCTTGATAAAGGCTTCATTCGCCCTAGCACCTCTCCGTGGGGCGCTCCAGTCCTTTTCGTCAAAAAGAAGGATGGGTCGTTCCGGATGTGCATCGACTATAGGGAGTTGAATAAGCTAACAATCAAGAATCGCTATCTCCTGCCTCGTATCGATGATTTATTTGACCATCTACAAGGTGCTATGTGCTTTTTCTAAGATCGATCTACGTTCAGGCTACCACCAACTACGCATTCAAGAGGAGGATATACCCAAAACCGCTTTTCGCACCCGATATGACCATTATGAATTCGTCGTTATGCCTTTTGGGTTAACTAACGCACCCGCGATTTTTATGGATCTGATGAATCGCGTGTGTAAACATTTCCTCGACCGCTTCGTCATCGTGTTCATCGATGATATCCTGATCTATTCCAAGTCGAAAACCGAACACACGCAGCATCTACGTTTGGTTCTCGAGATACTCCGAGGGAATCGACTCTATGCCAAGTTCTCCAAGTGCGAATTTTGGTTAGAGGAGGTTTAATTCCTCGGTCACATTGTCAATAGTCAAGGTATTCACGTCGACCCCACGAAGATCGAAGTTGTCAAGAGTTGGGTTACACCTAAGAACCCGACTGAAGTCCGTTTTTTTCTCGCACTGGCGGGCTATTATCGCCGATTTATCGAAGGATTCTCTAAGATCGCCGTGCCGCTTACTTCTCTCACACACTAGGACAAGCCTTTTGTCTGGGGAACTGGACAAGAGACTTCCTTTCAAACCCTTAAGCATATGCTTTGCAATGCTCCCGTTCTCACTCTACCAGATGGAAATGATGACTTCACTGTCTATTGTGATGCCTCGAACCTCGGTCTCGGTTGTGTTCTTATGCAACGAGACAAGGTTATCGCTTACGCGTCTCGTCAGCTCAAGATCCACGAGAAGAACTACACAACCCACGATCTCGAGCTAGGTGCAGTTGTTTTTACGCTGAAGATTTGGCGACACTACCTGTATGGCACTAAGTGTATGATCTTCACAGATCATAGGAGCCTACAACACATCCTCAGCCAGAAAGAACTTAATATGCATCAACGCCGATGGGTGGAACTCCTCACGGATTACGACTGTGAGATCCATTATCATCCTGGCAAAGCAAATGTCGTTGCCGACGGCCTCAGCAGACGGAGCTATTTGCATAGCGCCCGTAACGTCCAAGCCCAATATGATCTCGAAACACTGATCCGCGAAGCCCAGCATGCTTGTTTTAATGAACACACTTTGGAGAAGGAAAAGATCTATCACGATGGAGCCCATCTAGTGAATAAGTCGAATGGGATATTCCATTATCTGGACCGAATCTGGATCCCTAAGCGGACCAATTTGCGACAGACCTTGATGGACGAAGCCCACAAATCTCGATAATCTATTCATCCCGGTGCTGACAAAATGTACTAGGACCTTCGCTACAAGTACTGGTGGCCGGGCATGAAGAGGGATATCGCTCTTTACGTTGGGAAGTGGCTGACTTGTTCGAGAGTTAAGGCTGAGCACCAAAGACCCTCTGGCTTGCTTGAACAACCCCCAATCCCTATGTGGAAGTGGGAAAGCATAGTTATGGACTTTATAACGAAGCTTCCGCGCACGCCATCAGGTCACGATAGCATCTGGGTTGTCGTCGACCGTTTGACTAAATCTGCCCACTTTCTACGATACGAGAAGACTATAAGGTGGAACGATTAGCCCGAATCTACACCGATGAGATCATTTGTCGACATGGGACGCCTTGCGACATCATCTCTGACCGTGATGCTCGATTTACCTCGCGCTTGTGGGAGATGTTTCAAACTGCTCTCGGTACTACACTTTCCACCCTCAAACCGACGGTCAGACTGAAAGAACTATTCGTACCCTTGAAGACATGCTCCGTTCGTGTGTCATAGATTTCGGTGGTAATTGGGACGCATACTTACCTTTAGTCGAATTCTCGTACAACAACAGTTATCATGCCAGCATTCAAATGGCACCATTTGAGGCATTGTATGGAAGAAGATGTCGATCGCCTATTGTATGGCACGAGATCGGGCACTCGCAATTAACCGGTCCTGAGCTTTTGCAAGAAAAGACTGACAAAATCCTCCAAATTCGAGACAATCTATTGAAAGCTCGGAGTCGTCAGAAAAGTTACGCCGATAGACGACGCAAGCCCCTTGAATTTGACGTTGGTGACTACGTACTCCTAAAGGTTTCACCTTAGAAGGGTGTGGTCTGATTCGGCAAGAAAGGAAAGCTCGCTCCTCGATACGTTGGACCCTTTAAGATTCTGGAAAGGATTGGAAAAGTGGCCTACAGACTCGAACTACCGGATGAACTTAACAACGTCCACCCGACTTTCCATGTTTCGAACCTCAGAAAGTGTCTGGCTGAGCACGATTTACATGTTCCATTAGAAGATCTACAAGTGAACGAAACATTACACTTCGTGGAAAAGCCTGTCGAGATCATGGATCGACAAACCAAGCAGCTCAGACGCTCACGCATTCCCATTGTGAAGGTTCGCTGGGAAGGCAAACGAGTCGCAGAGTTCACTTGGGAACTCGAAAGTGATATGAAGGTAAAGTACCCGCAGTTATTTGTTGCGGCTTCAGCCTAATTTCGGGATGAAATTCCCTTAAGAAGGGGAGGCTGTAACACCCCGTGTTTCGAAAGTCAAGGTCAAAGTCAAGTTTGACTGTTTTGACTTCTTTGACTTGTGGATAATCCTTTTATTTTATTGCATTAGCTGTATTATGTGGAGTACTTGTTATTAATTGAGGTTTAACCACTACATATCGTCTGATTATCACTAACAATCACCTTACAACTTTGAAATATAGGAAGTTACAATGCGATAAAGTTAACTTGACGCTAAACGAATCGACATCAATCGTAACTCGAATCACAGGTCTGGGATATTGTTTATGTGTGTGTGCTTATTGTATGTTACTTGTGCATGTTTATTTATGTTATATGTGGTGATCAATCGAAACTCAATCGCAATCGAATCGTAAACGCTAAACGAACACGAAATAAGGATGCTTGTATGTTGATATAGTAGTTGGGATTAAAAGTAATTTGGCTAGGAAACTCTATCGCATCGCAACGCTCTCAATCGCAATCGAAACGGTAAAACTCATCCCACCGAACACTCGAACCAAGTGACTGATCGACCAAGTGACCAACCGATCGACCAGCCGATCGATCGAGCTGCCGCTCGATCGGCCAGCTGTTCGACCAGGCTGACACTCGATCGGACCATCCTTTCCACTTTGGGAAACCCTATAAATACCCCCAGTCCACATCAAACTTACCACTTTTGGCATCTCTCGTCCGACCAGCTCTCCTTGCTCACCTTTTCTTCGATTTCTCGCGATTCCGGTAAAATTTCAACCTAATCTTTGTACTTCCTTGATCTACACGCACTCCTACACCTTTCTATCTTTTGAATCTTAACTTTTAACCGTGAAATCATCAAGATTTGAGGTGTTCAAGGACGAGGTTATCATGGTGTTCTTAGGAACTTCATGTTTTGGCTTCAATCCACCAAGAACAACTTGAATCTGAACGATTTCCACATAAATAAACAAAGATCTTTCATAGATCTAAACGTATCCATGATGAAAAGGATTGAAAGATGGTTTTTAACTTTCTTTCAACTCTTTTACACTCAATGCACTCAAAACCGATAGAATCGGACTTATTCTAACCTTCTACCCCTTCTCGGTGTTGTGTTGGTTCAAGATCTAGATTCTGTCCACGAGATTACCGATTTCGGATTGAACATAGAACACCGTCTCGAACAGTTAACTAGTCGGATTTGGGTGATTCCTACCGATCAGGTTACCAAGTTGGGACGAGGTTTTCTGTTGCTCAACACGTTATCAAAACATCTCGATAGAACGACAACTTATCAAGAGACCAAGGGAAAAGACGACCGGGACACCAGAGCGGAGTGCCGCCCGATCGGACAGATGTTCGATCGGATTGTCACCCTATCGGGTGGTCACCCGATCGACTTGCACCCTGGCCCCACACTCAACTTTTATTTTCAAACTTTGAGGGATGAAGATTGAATGAAGTGATGCCCGATCGGATTACCACCCGATCGGACTACCACTTAACCATGTAATGATCAGACTTCAATACTTAAACAATTTTCAACATGTTCAATGCACCCGAGTTGCCACCCGATCGAAATACCCTCCGATCGAGTGACAAACTGCTGAGAACTTGTTCCCACTAAAGTGTCTAACCGATCGGGTTGCTGACCGATCGAACGATCGTTCGATCGATCGGCCTGAAAGGCAGTGATACTCCTAAGTTTTCAAAATGCTACAACAAAAACTTCAAAAGTCAAACCATCACAAACAAACATATCCTTCCCAAAGGAAGAAACAATCCACTCGAAAGGTCACTCGATCGGATGACTATTCGAGCGGACTGTCACCCGAACGACCGGCTAACCGATCGGACTGTCATCCGATCGGACTGCTGTTCGACCCACTGTCTCTCGTTTAATTACGCGTCGCTTATCATTATGCTATCAATCTGTTCAGGCTAATTCCTGCTCTAAGCGCTCCCTTCAATCCATCATCGCTGTGAGTATACTTGACCCATTTTTGCTTTATGCACTTTTGGGTGTTACATATGTTACGAATATTCAAATCACGTCGAACACACTACTCAATATTTTAACGCTAACCATTACTGCATGTATTACGTGACTTAATGAATGCTTGTTTGTTATGTTTACACATGGAATGTTGTCTACCTGCCTTAACGACGATAGTACTATAGTTTGGACTCAGCACCTGTTCGCAGGGGTTGTTAAGGACAATTACTTGCATGGATTACAGTGGTAATCATGTATTGTGAACTACCTCGGGCGGTCAATCCGCAGTCATTGGTGTCGATAGGTCTATGTCAATAACTAACGTGCTTCATTTCACTCTGTGTACGTGCTGGTTAAGCGTAAACGAATTTCGAACTATATTATATCTACCAAACTTGTATGCTCACCTTTACACTATGTGTATTGACTTTTACTTTAACGTATGTAACAGGTGCATAGGATGTTTACATGCTTTGTGTGCTGGTGATGAAATTGAGGTTAGGGACGGAGTCCTAGAAACCAATAAACAAACTATCTATTTGTAAATCTGAGTTGTCGGAACAGAACTACTTGACTAGATTTTGTCTGTAATAATTATATTATCTTCTATGACTTGGTATGGGACATGTTGCTTTAAATATTTGGTAATTATAGTTGTTATGGAAACTTCTGGACAATCTGTTTCACTCAGTGCCACGCCCCGATGTTTCCGCCATCGGTTGGGGTGTGACATTACAGACCTGAGTGAGAGAGAGAGAGAGACAGCGAGCGAGAAATGTTCGGAGAAACCATGAAGAATATGAATAATTCGTGGAGGAAGTAGAATATGAATAATCCGTGGAGGAATCTATAACAGCACACACAATTAAATAAATAATTGTGTTACATATTCAAATATAAATCTAGTCAAGGTTGTTGTAGAAGTCAATTTCCTTAATTAACTCCTGTAAATGTGCCTGTACATTATTATTTATATGTTGAATGTTGAATTGAATGTAAATCATAGAATTATTCCAACCGTTTACAATCTGCCTTTTTAGAATCGATCGTATCTAAATCATGACGAGGAAACTTCAATTTATGTATATACGGGTTTCGGGTTATCGTCGGCAGCTCGCCGGAAAGAAGAATCGGGTGTTGAAGACTTGAAGGTCTGGTGATGAATAGAAAAGAAGGGTAAGGTGTGGGCTCCATTTTATTTTCAATATTAAATACTTAAATGATTAATTAATTTTTTTAATTCTTTAACTTTTTTTTATTAGTAACGGTAATTTAGTCATTTGACATAAACTTAAATGGAAAAACTAACATCTATCCAATCGAGGGACTATTCGAGTAACAAACGATCAAACTACAGGGAGCACAAATGTAATTTTAAAAAGTTGGGGACTAAAGGTGAAAAAATGATAAACTAGAATGACCATCCCAGTAATTTACTCAAAATAAAATAATCCGTTGCATGTGTAATACAGTTTCTATTTTTAATTTTTTAAAATATCCAGTTTACTTTAATGTTAGTGTTACTTGTTTACACATATTAATTAGAGTAAACTTCAATTTTCGTCCCTGTGGTTTGCTGATTTTAACAGTTTCAGTCCAATAGTTTATAAATTACAGTTATCATCCATTAGTTTCCTGATTTTAACAGTTTCAGTCCATTAGTTTCCTGATTTTAACAGTTTCAGTCCATACTGAAACTGTTAAAATCAGGAAACTAATGGACTGAAACTGTTAAAATCAGAAAACTAATGGACTGAAACTGTTAAAATCAGGAAACTAATGGACTGAAACTGTTATTTATAAACTATTGGACTGAAACTGTTAAAATCAGCAAACCACAGGGACGAAAATTGAAGTTTACTCTATTAATTATCTAATCATTTGATTATTTAAATATATTATAGTAATTATATTTAAAAAAAATTGGTGATTATCTAATCATTTGATTATTTAAATATATTACAGTGATTTTAGTAATTAAATTTAAAGAAAAAATGAATGATGATGAAAATGTAAGGATATTTAAGGATGTTTGTATGGTTGGAGACGAATTTTGGGTTTTTAAATATTTTTATAGATTTGTAAGTATATGAAGGTGACTAGGCAGCTAAGGACGCCTAAGGACGCCCTTAGCATTGGAGATAGTCTAACATTTATCCAATTTAGGACCCAATAGTGGTCTTACCAAAAAAATAGTTGGTGCTTTTACTCTCTTCAAAAAGAAAATATATTTTTCTCTATTACGTTTCACTACTCACCACAATTCTCAAGTATAAGGCCACTGGAGGTGGTCCGTTATAAACAATCCATCACTCGTGAAACTATCATGAACACCGCCGCCACCTATTCCTATCACTCGTGAAACTTTAATGCGTTGATAATATCACGCGTTGAAGAATTGTTGAATGTATGTGTATGACTTGTACATTGTGTATTAATACTTGTACATTGGAATCCTATCACTAGTGATGGCCACCGCGACTAAAGAATGCTTGTGAGTGATAGAATAGTGGTTGCTGACATGGCGGAACATGATTATATGTTTGTGAGTGATGGAATTTCATCACTAGTGACCACCCCCACTCCCCTAATGCACCTTGTCTGTTCTAAAAAATCACATGAAAAGGACTGCTTTAACCTGTTCGGCTATACCTAATAGTTAACACTACATCTATCCTTATAAATATGAAATGAAACTTAAACCTTTTTGCAATCACCGTCACTACATGCAAATGAAGGCTATGACACCTGTTACTTTATTTTCTTCATTGGGCCTATGGTTTCTTATTGTTTCATCACTTTGCACCCTCTGTTTCTGTAATCAAAACTCAGATCATGTACCATGCATAGCAACTGAGCGACTGGTGCTTACTCAGCTCAAGAACAATCTCATCGACCACGCAAACCGTCTATCTTCTTGGGTAGGCAAAGACTGTTGCAGTTGGTCCGGTGTTGTCTGCAACAATATCACCGGCAATGTCCAAGAGATTCATCTTCGAGGACCTGATGATGGACTTCACGGCCATTGTCATGGACCTTACGATACCGATGATGAATTGGAAGAAGCATCCAATCAAATGTTAGGAGGAACCATAAGTCCTTCTGTGACTAAGTTATTACAACTCATGTATTTCGACATAAGCTGTAACGATTTTGGATTCATCCCGATTCCAGCCTTCTTCGGTTCTTTCCAGAATCTACGATATCTTAACATCTCAAATTCACAATTTAGTGGGGAAATCCCCCACCAACTTGGAAATCTATCAAAATTACGTGTTCTAGATCTTCATGACGTTCCTTTAGCCGGAAATCTTCATTCAAAAAGTTTAAAATGGTTAAAGGATCTTCAAGAATTGCAATACCTAGATATGGGTAGCATCGACCTGGCAAGAGCTTTAGATTGGTTTCAGGTGATAAGCTCGCTCCCTTCTTTGCTAGAAATACACTGTTCTTTATGCGGGTTAATTCAACTTCCTAGTAATCCAACTACAGTTAGTTTCACATCCCTTGTTGTCTTAGATCTTTCGTACAATATTTTCTCCGACAGTTTGTTGCCTCAATGGATTTTCAGTCTACATAATTTAGTTTTATTAGATCTCAATAATTGCTTTATTAGTGGTCTGAATCCAGGGATTCGTGCAGATTTCAATAGCATGCCTTCTTTAAGGACTCTTAGTGTTTCAAGTAACACTTTTGTGAATTCTTCCTCGTTACTGAATGGCTTGTCCAGCTTAAGTAATCTTCGTTTGCTTGATGTTAGTAACTGCGATATTTCTGCTCCATTTCTTGGCAACTTACATAACTTATCGTTTATTGTTTATCTTGACTTATCGAATAATCAGATTGTTGAAGAGATACCTAAATCTTTAAGTAATCTTTGCAATTTGAATACCCTTGAATTGCAGTCTAATAATTTTTTTGGAAATGTGTCCGAGCTTCTTGAAAGGTTTTGTGAATGTGAGTCACCTAAACTAGAACTATTAGCCTTGCGTGAAAATTATGTAACTGGCCAACTACCTGAAAAACTAGGGCGTTTGAAGAATCTGGAAAGCATTGATCTTGCTTACAATCAATTAACAGGGACCATTCCAGATTCTGTAGGAAGTTTGTATCTCTTGAAAACGTTACAGATGAATATAAATCAACTCACAGGTTCTATCCCAGATACCATTGGTGGTTTATCGTCGTTGAATTTCTTGGATCTATCATATAACAATCTCAATGGAAGTTTCCCTGAAAGTATTGGGCGACTCGGGGAACTTTTTGTTCTAGATGTTCATGACAATTCATTAACAGGTATTGTTACCGAAAACCACTTCACCAATCTAACATCCTTGACAACTCTGTGGATGGGGACAACAAATTAACGTTTAAGTTAAATGTTAAAAACTGGATTCCGCCTTTCCAGCTCGAAGTGTTGAGAATAGGTTCTTGTAGTTTGGGTCCTCTTTTTCCTTTATGGATTCAGTCGCAAACAAATTTAGCACAACTGGATTTAGCCAACACAAGCATTTCAGACACCATCCCCAATTGGTTTTGGAACACATTCTCTAGTGTTTCATATTTGAACTTATCCCACAACAACATTCAAGGAATGTTGGGAAATGTTAGTTTTCTTACACCATGGGCATTACTAGATCTAAGTTACAACAGTTTTCATGGTCTGTTACCTGGTCATTTCAATAGACCTGACTTAGATGTGCTAGATCTTTCGTCCAATAGTCTCTCAGGATCTCTGGAAGAGTTCTTGTGTTCTGGAATTCAAGAACCGCGACAATTAAGAGTTCTTAAACTAGCGAATAATAGCATGTCAGGTGTTATCTCAGATTGTTGGACGAATTGGGAGTCTCTAGTCATTCTAAACTTAGAGAAAAACCAATTTTCTGGTATAATTCCATCCTCTATAAGGAATATTTCCTCCCTATTATCATTGGACATTCGCCAGAACAAACTATCTGGTAATTTACCTGTGTCTTTATTGAACTCCAAAAGCTTGATAATCATTGAGCTTGCAGAAAATGAGCTGGTGGGAAGGATACCAACATCAATAGGGAGAGAAAATACAAGTCTGAAACTACTTAGTCTTCGTTCAAACAAATTGGAGGGTAAAATTCCAGATGAAATATGTCATCTCAGTTCTATACAGATCATGGATCTTGCTCATAATGATCTTTCTGGGAACCTACCAACATGCTTTACAAACCTCACTGTCATTTCTGGAAAGGAGAAATCAAGTCCGTTTATTCTTTATGACGAACTTTTCCAATATCCAATTCTAGGCAGTGCATCATTGGTGACAAAGGGTCGAGTTTATACATATGATAACATTCTTTATTTGGTGACTACATTAGACCTTTCTAATAACAAGTTTTCAGGGTCAATTCCTGATGAACTTGTTTCACTTTTGGGCTTACGGTTCCTTAATCTGTCAAAAAATAATTTAACAGGTCAAATTCCCAACTCGTTTAGCAAAACTGGGATGCTTGAATCTTTAGATCTATCGGTAAACCATCTTAATGGAAACATTCCTTCAAGCTTATCATCGTTAACTTCTTTGAGCTTCTTGGACGTATCGTACAACAATCTTGTAGGAAGAATCCCAACTGGCCCTCAGCTTCAAACCTTCAATGAGTCAAGTTTCATTGGAAATAAACTTTGTGCGGATCCTCTTCCTGTGTGTTCACCAAATACGAACGATCCCAGAGGAACTGATGACGAACACGATGAATCTGATGGCATTGATTGGATCCTAGTGATATTTACACTACTTGGATTGGTTATTGGTTTTTGGATCATGATTGCCCCGTTGATTGTTAGCAAACGCTGGAGAAATGCTTATTATCATTTTCTTGAAGGAATCTGGATCAAGCTTCAAAATTCCATTCTTATCATATTCCCATGTAAGTCTTTGATCACCTTTTAGTAGCTTTCAGTTTTATCCTTTGCTTACGAGTAAGTTTTCTGGAATAAACAAAAACACTTGTGATACTGCCAAAATAAACATTCAAAGTACTCATTTAAAATAAAGTTCTCCTGTCGATTTCCAAACAAGTTCAGGAAGGATGTACCTAATTCTTTGTTATATATATTTTTTTTTGAACGGCCAACAAACTCAATCCCGAGCACTCTCGGGGCACCCACTGGACAAACGGAGTACTCCGAGAGTAACCCGAGTCCACCACCAATTCCGGGGAAAACCCGGTAACCCACCCGCCCGTAGGCACGACAGTGAAATTACCAGTAAAACTCGTTTGGCTCAAGGATCCAACCCAGGTTTCCCTGGGTCTCCTATCATTGCCCACCAGTGCCTCACTCTGCACCAAGTGGGAGTCGAACCTGCATCTCTCAAGAGAAATGCAAGCCCTCCACCACTTGATCTAGAGATCATTGGCTTCTTTGTTATATTAATATCCAAATTATGAATAAAAACTTCCTTTACTGAAAAACCATAACAAGAATTTATGATGCAATGTATAGTTTCATAAATACAACAAATAAAGTTATATTAAAAAAGCTTATGGGAAAAGTATATGAATTCATAGTTTGATCTTGTGGATTGTACGTAACATGTAGGCTTTAGAAGACGTAAGCCCGCTCACGAAGTTTTTAGCTCAATTGAACAAGTTCAACAATTTGATTTATCACAATACATCTACGATGATAAGCTCAAAGGTAAGTAGTCAAAATTAAAGATCGACTTCGTTTGTCCTATTGATTGATTCTCTTTTTGACGATAACACAGCTTGGCTTTTTGTTTTTTATTGTAACTTGTAGGCTTTCATCCGGAGTCCTCATCATCTGAAGCTAGCAGCTCGACTCAAAAAATTCAACATTCTGATAACAAGAAGGTCAAAAATTTGAACTAAATATATGTTGATCTCCGCTTTTTTGAAAAGTTTAGAAGATATGTAATGTTGGTAAATTTATCCACTTATAAAGGGGAAAATTGGTTTTTAATAAACCAACATTTGTCCCGTTGGTAAATAATAATCTTACCTACGTAATTGGTATACAATAATCCTACCTATAAACATGTTGGTACTCAATGAACTTCCGTTAATTTTTTTTAACTGAAGTTAATTTTTAAGTTTTATTTATTACACAAAAAGTCCCTGTAGTTGTAATTTACTAGTTTTAACTATTTTATAAAACAAAAAAACCTCAAGGGACTGTAATTTACTAGTTTTAAAATAGTTAAAACTAGTAAATTACAACTACAGTGACTGTTTGTGTAATAAATAAAACTTAAAAACTAACTTCAGTTAAAAAAATTAACAGAAGTTCATTGAGTGCCAACATGTTGATAGGTAGGATTATTGTATATCAATTACGTATGTAAGATTATTATTAACCAACGGGACAAATGTTGGTTTATTAAAAACCAATTTTCCCTTATAAAGGTGTTACATATATTAATTAACATTTTGAAACGTGAAGGAATATAACAAATTTTAAGATATTCAAACATATAATTGTGTATACAAAATAGATTTTGTCTACATGATACATGAAAATGTATGCAGATATCAACTAAGGAGTGTAATTTAATCTCTACAATTTTCTATGTATTAAAACTTTATATATTTTATTTAGTTACAAGTATGAACATTTTCGAATGAAAATCCTAATTTAATTTCAATATCCTCACACTTATGAATTCATACAGATTTTATGTTTATAATTGTGAATAAGATGAAAAAAAAAAAATAATCATATATGTTGATAAAACACTTAGTAAACAGGAAACATGTAGAAATCGATCACCTATCTATTGTAGTTAATGTTACAACATGGACTTCGGTTTCTAATTTTTGTTTCCCTGTACGTGATACATTGACTTGCAGGCCTAACACAGGGGTCTAGGTGCATAGAAGATGGTTTTTGCAAATAAGGAATCCATCAAGAAAGAGAAAGTTACATCACTAGGGCTATTTCTAACCAGGAAGGATCTTGGGAATATATTTCAACTATGAAGATAAATATGAGAAAGCCTAGAATAAAGTGCTTGCGAGATGTTAAATTTATGTTTGTAATGATCTGTTAGCTCTTCTTGTGTCCTATGTAAAGAAAAGGGGAGTGCATAAGAAACAAATGTGTTATATAGATTTTTAAGTATTCTCTTTAAAGCTTCCTTACAATTTCTCTACCCTCTCTATATAGACAATTGACAATTATTAAGTAAATACTAATTACATGGTTGGTCCTTGTAAAATGCCAAACTTTGCAGCGGATGAGACCTTTAGTCTGCCCACAGATGAAGTTATCTTCTTCTGTTAAACCCCTTAGTAAAAAAATACAAACTTAATTCTTATAAAAAATAATAACTAAAAAACTAATTCACATCATATCTCTCACACCAACCCCTCCCCCCACCCCCCCCCCCCCCCCCCCCCCTTCTCTCTTAAAACTGGCCATCACCATTATTAGATAATCATATAATAAATTTAGATTCTTTATGTACATGTACGTAGATATTTCATTCTTTTACTCCCAAAGTGTAAATTCTTTTTTATATATATACATCTCCTCTAACTGAGGAACTTATACATAAAATTAACTCACACATGGTATCAACCTTATTCAGTTAATCTCCCCAAATCCTCTCCTCTTTTTTGGCTCTCTCTTCTTTCTCAGTTTGCTACTTCTTCTTCACACTTCCGACACTTTTTCTTCTTTCTCTCCTTGGTTTCATCCTCCAATGATCCTTTACCCATGAACACCCTAGCATATATGCTAGCAATCAAGTTATCATCTTCTAATTATCTTTACTGGAGAAATCAAATGGTGCTTCTTCTTTGATACAAAAATTGGCTTCATCATGTTGATGGTTTAGAATTCGCTCCACCTACGACTCTTACTCAAAATGATAAACCCTGAGTTCGCCTATTGGCTTGCTACTGATCAATATTAGAATAAATGATTTAAGCTAGATATAACACATAATTATATAGTTCTGTTATGTATATGTAATGTTTATTATTATTATTATGTTAAGTATATGTATTGGCGGTTATCAACTTAACCGGCCGACTATGTATGTAAACCTTATGTGAATATTATCATTTACCAATTCTTAATACAAGAACACGTTTATCTTTTCTCTCAAACCCGTATACAAACACAGATTCAATAAAGTGGTATCAGAGCCACAACGATCCGAGTATTACTGATTCTTTGAATCGTTCAAAACAAATCTTCAATACCATAATTCAAAATCCAATTAAACGCACTCATGACAACGATGAACGGAGGCATACAAACCCAGATTCCAAAATTACTGGGGCAAAACTATTACCGCTGGCACATACAAATGAAGGTGCTGTTAGAATCACAAGATCTATGGACAACGGTGGAAGAAGGATACAATAATGTTCCAAATGATGCGTCTGAAAATGATCGGAACATACACAAAGAAAAGGTCAAGAAAGATAAGAAGGCTCTACACATAATTTTTCAAGCGGCCAATGAAACTGTATTCGAACGAATTGCAACGTGCAGAGTTTCTAAAGAGGCATGGGATGTCCTACATAAGGCATACAGAGGTGAACACAGAGTGAAAACGGTAAAACTCCAAACCCTGAGATGTGAATTTGATGCCCTAAGAATGAAAGAAAACGAGACGATAGAGGAATACATAAATAGAACGACAATTATAGTGAATCAATTACGTTTAAACGAAGAAAACATTACAGAACAACGAATTGTTGAAAAAGTTCTTCGAAGTCTGACACGTAAATACGAATCGGTAGTGGTGGCAATAGAAGAATCAAAAGATCTAACTACAATATCTACGGAAGAATTGCTTGGTATACTCCAGTCACACGAATTAAGATTAAAGCAATATGATGATGCCCCAATGGAACAAGCATTCCAAGTACAAAGTAACAATTCAGATCGATCAAGACAATATAGATCTGATTATGTTAATAGAGGACGGGGTAGAGGAAGAGGAAGATTTAACGGACCGATTCGCTACTATAACTTCCAGAAATTAGGGCATACTGCACGGTTTTGTCAATAAAGAGACACGAATAACAGGAGTGAAAACGCTCTCTTACATGAAAATGAGTCCGAAGAGAGAAGTGATGAAACAACAATGTTCATGATTTTTAACATGGAAGAAATAACAAAAAAGGATTGTTGGTACTTAGATAGCGGATGTAGCAATCACATGACGGGGAATAAGAGTTTATTTATTACATTAGATGAATCCGAAAGAAGGGAAGTGAGAACTGGAGACAATAAGAGATTAGAAGTGTTAGGATGATGTGATGGTTCGATTAAAGTAAAGGGATTAGACAAGAGAGTTCCGAACGTATTCTATGTGCAAGGCTTAAAACATAATCTGTTAAGTGTAGGAAAATTAGTACAAAAAGGATATGACGTGAGATTTGCTGATCAAGAAGGTATGATTAAAGACCCAACTGGAGTGTGTATCGGTTCAATCAAGATGACAGGAAACAAAATGTTTCCTCTGAATCTGACCATGACATAATTCCTCGAGTTTGCAACATGATGACACAAGACATGACCACTCTGTGGCATCGCCGGTATGGACATCTCAGTTTTGACACTTTATATAGCATGGGAACAAATGAAACTGTGAAAGGATTACCAAAGATATCCAGGTCAACAAACAACATATATGAAGGATGTATATTTGGGAAGCATGCAAGAAAACCATTTCCGAAACAAGCAGTGTGGCATGCCGATAAGCCAATTCAACTTGTCCATTCTGATATATGTGGACCTATGAGAACAACATCGATAGGAGGCTGCAAGTATTTTATCACATTCATAGATGACTTCTCAAGAAAAACTTGGGTTTATTTTCTAAAGTTAAAATCTGATGCACTAAGTTGTTTCAAGAACTTCAAAAAGACTGTAGATAATCAAGTTGAATTTAAGATAAAAACCATGCGTACCGATAGAGGAGGAGAATATTGTAGCCATGAATTTCAAGCTTTCCTGAAAGAGAATGGGATTCATCATCAGCTTACTACTAGTTACACTCCTCAACAAAACGGTGTAGCCGAATGAAAAAACAGAACACTTATGAAACTTAGTAGAAGCATGCTTAAAATGAAAAAGTTATCACATTGATACTGGGCAGAAGCTGTAGCATGTGCTGCATATTTGTTGAATCGAACTGGTACTAAATGTGTACCAAATATGACTCCACAAGAAGCATGGAGTGGAAGAAAACCTAGTGTTGGACATCTACGAGTTTTTGGATGTGTCGCCTATGCACACGTTCCAAAACAACATCGTGGAAAACTAGATGACAAAGCAGAGAAGGCAATATTTGTGGGTTATAGTTAGCACAGCAAGGCGTACAAACTATATAACCCAATTAACTAACAAAACTATCATCAGCAGGGATGTGGTGTTCGATGAAAGTCAAGAGTGGGGTGAAAATTCTGCAAATAGAGAAACCTCGTATATACGATTAAGCAACTCAGAAAAGAAATTAAAGATCCAGATGTAGATGCTTCAAACGTGACCACAGAACCAGAGAGTGATGATCAGACAAGAAATACCTTAAGTGGTGAAGAGTCAGAAGAACAGAACAGCCATCAAGAAGAGGTTGACTCATCATCTTCTTCAGAAAACGAAGAATTAAGAACTCTAAGAATCTCGGAGGTTGATCAAGACTCACAACCTCTTACCAAGGCTCAAGTGGACGAATTGTATAAAAACGGTTAAACTGTCGCCAATGATGTGGCAAACTTTGTACTCTATGCCGATGCAGATCCCATATCATATAGTGAAGCATATAAAGACGGAAAATGGAGAGAAGCAATGGATAGAGAGATGCAATCAATACATAAGAATGGAACCTGGGAACTAGTGGATCCTCCGAAAGACCAGAAACCTATCGGAGTGAAGTGGATTTATAAAACAAAATACGATGAGCATGGAAATGTAAGCAACTATAAAGCACGTTTGGTGGCCAAGGGTTATAATCAAAAGTATGGGGTTGACTATCAAGATGTTTTTGCTCCGGTAATTAGATTCGATACGATCAGGATTGTTCTAGCACTAGCAGCATACTATGGATGGCACTTACATCAAATGGATGTAAAAACGGCCTTCTTGAATGGAAATCTAAAAGAACAAGTGTACATAGAACAACCGGAGGGTTACATTAAGTGGGGAGAAGAACAAAAGGTATGCCATCTCAAAAGGGCTTTGTACGGTTTAAAGCATGCACCGAGAGCTTGGTATAGCAGGATAGATGGATATTTTAGATCACATGGGTTCAAAAAATGTGCATATGAACACAAACTGTTCATCAAGATTACAAACAATACAAAAATGGTGGTTTGCTTATATGTGGATGATCTAATATTAGCTAGTGATTCTATGGAAATGATAGAACGATTAAAGAATTCGATGAAAAGTGAATTCGAAATGACCGATCTAGGAATTCTTCATTATTTCCTTGGCATGGAAGTAAACTATGAGAATGGGAATATTAGTTTAACACAACAGAAATATGCCAAGAACTTGTTAGAGAAATTTAATATGGAAGGATGTCATGAAATCTCAACTCCAATGGAATATGGACTTCAATTATCAAAGAACGATCCATGAGAAGAAATAGACCAGAACATATATCGAAGTTTGGTTGGGTCACTTAT
>JARYGA010038913.1:0-20324 GCA_030545235.1 Helianthus tuberosus
ACAACTATATGATAAAACCAAAGATGATCATCCATTGATTAAGTTTTAAAACATCACAAACAACATTGTCTTGAAAACCGAACACAAACTTCAATCCATATACAAACCATGCAAATTGTTTTAGAGTTCCACCAGGACTCGACAAAAGACATTAATAAAAACCAGGCTTTGAATTATGTATCTTATCCAGGATAAGACACACAATCCAAACCCTTAGACTCTGGATGACATCTTTTATTCCCAACATCACTTGAAACATCCAAACGCCCGCCATATCCACATTTAATTCTCTAAAATACATGTAGTTTGAAAACATCAACAAAAGTTGAGCGAGTTCATGTGTTTTGTATGTGTTCGAATAAACCTTTGTAATCATTGTAAGTATGTATGTTTTGTAATCCTGGTATGAAAGAGAATATGAACAGATCGATTAATGATTTGCAAGGTCAATAATGTGTGTGTAACGGTGTAGGAAGGCTCAATCCTTTACGTATTTCGTACCGGGCCACCCGGCTGGAACGACATAGTCACCACATGCGGCTAACTTGCGGACCCATGGGTGGGGCTCGCAACACCCAAATAGATCTATCACTCATGCCCCTCGGTCCTTATAATAGGATTAATGGTCTCAAGTTAACGCCTACCCATTCACATGATCTAATAGTTCATTTCTTGACTAACCATACCATTTGTAATCGTAATCATTTGTAACATGTATTTCACCCCCGAAGTTATAAAACGAAAACAGTTAAAAAGAAAAGGGGGACATGAACTCATAGTCTTGCGTTCTTCGTAACCAACGGTAACTCAAAGCTTCTTTTGGTGTACACGACTACCTACAACGTACTATGATCTATTAGACGAGCGGGTCGTGACTTGACTTAGTATTAATTAGTGTCTTTGAGTTACGTTTCTTTGTGTCATCAATAATATTCCAAGTTATATAAACATTTGTTAAAATAATAAATATTTTAACTTAAATTATATTTATCAAAATTTTGGAATATTAGTTAAAATAATATATTTTAACTTGTTCTTTTCATGTATTTATACATGTATATCCTTCCCAAGGATATGTGTATTTGTATTCGTATTCTTATACTTGTATATTTTGTCAAGTATTGGTGGCGTATTCCGGTGTGTATTTATACGTACGAGAATACGTATTTTTATTGTGTTTATTAAGTATCCTTATATTTAATTTTGTATTAACTTTCCCGGAATAATATTTCTAGTAAAAATACATCAATATATATTTCCAAAATATATATATTTTAAGAAATATTACTTAGAAAAATTATATATAATTTTCCTTGGCAAAATATTTATAAATCTCATACAACTCTCAAAAATAGTATATTTCCAAGTCTAACTTAGAAAATATATATAAACTTATTTTCACTCAAAAATAATGTATTTCAAGTTTATTTAAGAAAATACATTTTCTCCAAAAAATAAGGTATTTCATGTTTGTTTGAGAAAAAATATATATTTTCTTCCAAAAATAATACATCTTCTAATAATTCCAAGAAAAATATATATATTTTTATTTGCAAAAAATAATATATTTTCTCCTGGTTAAAATATGACATATTTTGTAAAAATTGTAAAAATCATATTTTTGTTCTCTTGGTGTCCAAAATATTATTTAAAAAAAATATACTTATGAATAAAATTTCTGGAATATTTTGTAAGTTATATTCCTTTGTTCGGTTTCTCTCATATTTTGGGTATAATTTGTATATTCATATTCTTGGGATTTTGGTAGTATTTTGGATTGTAATTTTTAGTATTTTGATGAGTTATATTATTTCAAGTCCTAAAATAATATAACTAATACACATAATATACAAATAATCACACACATGGGGACATCTAAATATATATTTCCTAAATACATATTTAGTCACTTTTATTTATAAAGTGTGGTTGTTTATTTAAAAACTCCATTTTTGAATAAATTAGATCTTCACAACTTGTAATTACATAAAAATATTTCTTATTGGATTTTTCTTGTTACATATGTGTTCCTACACTTGATTAACCACTAAAAACATGGTTGATTTCTTTAAGAACCAAGATTAAATAACCTTTATATTTTTAACTTGATTTCTTGAAAAATTATTCTTGAAATCTTAGATTTACAAGACTTTACACTTACTTTGATCATCACTTAACAAGAAATTAACTTATTCTTTCAAGTTCATGATTTAGGTGAGGATGATCTATGGATCTTTAATATTTACATCCTCTCTTCTTGCTAGATTATGTTTTTAATCATTATCTAGCAAGATCATATGATGATCTACATCATTAACATAAACAATCAATCATCAAGTAGCACAACAACACTAAACAACATGATTTCTTAAGATTTTAAGCTTATGTTCATGTTTCATGTTCTTGATGCTTAGTGTTCATCATGATTAACAACATGTATCTTCTTTTAACCAACAAAATATGATGTAAAATGAAGAGTATAGTGTTCTTACTACTAGCTCAAGGCTAGGGATGATCAATGGAAGAAATGAAGTGGATAAAAGCAAATGATGAAGGTCCTTTAGCTTCCAAAGACTCCAAGCTTCCTTGTGCACCTTCTAACACCTTTGTATGTGTATGGATTGGATGGATGAAGATTGAATGATGGTGGTGTGTGGTGATGGGGTTACGGTCGAGAAGAAGGGAGGATAGGAGAAGTAAGTTCAAATGTTGTGAAGTTGAGAAATGAAAGTTATGAACTCTAAGGGTATACTTATAATCCAACAACACTTAATTCTACAATGGTTTTTGTGTTTAGAAATAAGAAACAAGATATAATAAACTAACTAAATAAAATCCAAGTGGGGCCACATGTTGGGCCGATTACTAGGTGGGGGGGGGGGGTAGGCTTAGGTTTCAACTAAATAGTTAGTTAAGTAGTTAGAAATCAAGTATTAGTTAGGTATTTAGTTACTAGGTGTTGTATGATGTGTTATGATGTTCGGGAACCATAACTAGCTTGGTAATGTTAAAACAATGCTTCTAGTGAAAATTTGGTGTTTCGGGTAGTGTCCGGTTGTTCGGTTGGTTACCGGTTCGTTAAGGTGCTAAACTATGCAGTTTAGTGTGCTTTATGTTATCTTTTGTGACAGTTTGATTCCCGACGCTTAGGAAAGCATTCAGGACCATTTACCATATTTCTGCATGATATTAGAGTGTTCAAATGCTGATTTTGCTGATTTTTCTGCAGAATTCTGCAGTTTTTGTGAGTTTTAGGCACTTTCTGGCACTCAAACTATCTCTAGGAAGACAGTTTTGTGATCCTTACTTTCCTACACACTATACTAGTGTAATACTTGGTTCCTGGCTCATACTGTGTCTCAACACAATGTCTGTCTATGTACCGAACTCCGTCAGCATTTTTCTGATTTGTCTGATAACTAAGCTAACTGTGTTTCGTGCATCATTTGAGTCAATAAAGTTCTCATGCAATAATGATATGACATTAAGCAATATGTGATTCACATGTATGTATTATAGCAATAATCAGAAGGCAATTCAAGTCACTAATTGTAATTCAGCACAGTCATTAAGCATTAATCATGGTTTAATAGTTGTACGGATACTTGAAATTTTGACAGTTGTCACATTCTTCCCCTGTTAAGAAAATTTCTTCCCGAAATTTTAAGCTTTACTACTAGCTGCAGGGGAGTTGGGGAACAAATGCGGGTACTTTGTTTTCATGCAGTCTTCACGCTCCCAAGTGAACTCTGGGCCGTGACGCGCATTCCATCGAACCTTGATGAGTTTAACACTACTCCTCCGAGTCTTGTTAACCTTCCAATCTGTAACCTCAACGGGTTCTTTGATAAAGTGGAGTGTGTCGTCAATGTGAACTTCATCAGCAGGGATGACCACTGTTTCTTGTGTTGGACTTTTCTTCAGATTAGATACATGAAATGTATCATGAACACCATTAAGTTCTGCTGGTAGCTCCAACTTGTATGCTACAGAACCAACCCTTTCCAAAATTCTGAACGGTCCGATGAATCATGGGTTTAACTTACCACGCTTTCCAAAGCGTGCCACACCCTTCCAGGGTAAGACTTTTAACAGAACCATATCACCCACTTCAAATTACAAGGGTTTTCGTCTTTGGTACGCATAGCTCTTTTGTCGATCACGAGCCGCCTTGATGCGCTCTCGGATCTGCATGATCTTATCAGTTGTCTCTTGGACCAGTTTGGGACCAACCAGTTGTCTATCACCTACATCTGCCCAGCATAATGGTGATCGACACTTGCGTCCGTAGAGAGCCTCGAACGGTGCAGCCTGAATGCTGGTATGGTAGCTGTTGTTGTAGGAAAACTCAACCAAAGGTAGGTGAGTATCCCAACTGCCACCCAAGTCCATTACGCAAGCACGTAGCATATCTTCAAGCGTCTGAATCGTTCTCTCACTTTGACCATCCGTCTGTGGATGAAAAGCTGTACTCAGATTCAACTGAGAACCAAAAGCTTCCTGGAAGGATTGCCAAATCCTTGACACAAATCGTCCATCTCTGTCCGATATAATCGAGACAGGCACTCCATGACGTGCGACTATCTCCCTTAGGTACAGCTCAGCTAGCTTACACGTGTTATCCTTTTCTCTGATCGGAAAAAAGTGCCCAGACTTTGTCAAACGGTCCACGATTACCCAAATCGTATCATGACCTCTGGGTGTTCTGGGCAACTTCGTTATGAAATCCATTGAAATCTGCTCCTATTTCCACATGGGTATCTCGGGTTGCTGCAGAAGACCTGAAGGCTTCTGATACTCGGCCTTCACTTTGGCGCAAGTCAAACACTTCCCAACATAAGTAGCCACATCGCCCTTAAGTCTTGGCCACCAGTAATAATCCTTCAAATCTTGGTACATCTTGTCCGATCCTGGATGGATCGAGTACCTTGATTTATGAGCTTCATAAAAAATAACATCTCTAAGACCACCAAAAAGCGGAACCCAAATTCGTCCCATAAAATACAAATTTCCTTCCTTATTGGGTACCAGCTTGTTCTCCATCCCACGGAGATATTCAGCCTATAAGTTTTCTTTCTTAAGAGCTTCTCTCTGTGCAGCACGAATATGTAACGTTAGATCTATCTGGATAATCATCTCTAAAGCCCTAACCCTTATGGGCTTGATCCTTTCTTTGCGACTCAAGGCGTCTGCCACCACATTCGCCTTTCCTGGATGATATTTGATTTCGCAATCATAATAATTTAATAACTCAACCCAACGTCACTGTCTCATGTTAAGCTCTTTCTGATAGGATATGTGTTGAAGGCTCTTATGATCTGTAAAGATAGTACAACGAGTACCATACAGATAATGCTGCCAAATCTTCAAAGCAAACACCATTGCGCCTAATTCCAAATCATGCGTAGTGTAGTTCTTCTCATGAACCTTTAATTGTTGCGAAGCATAAGCGATAACCTTTTGTCGCTACATTAGCACACAACCTAATCCCTGACGCGAGGCGTCAGAGTATACCACGAAGTCATCGGTGCCTTCGGGTAGGGATAATATAGGTGCATCGCAAAGCTTGTTCTTTAGCAGCTGAAAAGCTTCTTCTTGTTTATCTCCCCATTCATACTTCTTGTCCTTTTGAGTAAGGGAGGTCAGCGGTTGAGCGATTTTGGAAAAATCCTTGATGAATCTGCGATAATACCCTGCTAAACCCAAAAACTGTCGGATCTTGGTTGGCGTCTTCGGATTTTCCTAATTCTTAATCGCCTCGATCTTGGTGGGATCCACATGAATTCCATCCTCGTTTACCACGTGACCGAGGAACAGTACTTCTCGCAACCAAAACTCACACTTTGAGAACTTAGCTTAGAGCTCCTCCTTCTTTAGCAGCTCTAAGATGGCTCTAAGGTATTGTTCATGCTCTTCCTTCATCCGTGAATAGATCAAAATATCATCGATAAATACAATCACGAATTTATCGAGATATGGTTTTCACACTCGATTCATCAATTCCATAAATACTGCCGGCGCGTTTGTCAAACCAAACGGCATCACTAGAAACTCATAATGTCCATAACGAGTTCTGAAGGCTGTCTTCGGTATACTCTCTTCTTGAATCCGCAGCTGGTGATAACCTGATCGAAGATCGATCTTGGAGTAGTAACTCGAACCCTGAAGTTGATCGAATAAATCATCAATCCTCGGCAGAGGATACCGATTCTTGATGGTTAACTTGTTCAGCTCTCGGTAGTCGATGCACATGCGAAAACTACCGTCCTTCTTCTTGACAAATAGTACCGGAGCTCCCCAAGGCGAGAAGCTTGGCCTAATGAATCCCTTGTCTAATAACTCCTGAAGCTGCGTCTAATAACTCCTGAAGCTGCGTCGATAACTCTTGCATCTCTGAAGGCGCTAGTCGATAAGGTGCCTTGGCTATAGGCGCGGCGCCTGGAACCAAGTCAATATGGAATTCGACTTATCGTTGGGGCGGTAATCTTGGCAAGTCTTCGGGGAAGACTTTAGGATATTCCCTTACCACAGGGATATCTTCGAGCTTTGGTTCTTCGGCTTCTTTATCAACAACGTGAGCCAAGAAGGAAAAACATCCTTTACACAAAAGCTTTCGGGCCTTCAAACAACTGATAATCCGTAGACGCGTATCCTGCTTCTCCCCATGAATCACGATCGTCTCTTCATTCGCCATCGGGATGCGGATAATCTTCTCATGGCATACAATCTCAGCTCGATTATTCGATAACCAATCCATTCCAACCACTAGGTCGAAACTTCCCAACTCGACTGGCAGAAGATCTATCTCAAACTCCTGCTCTCCAAGCTCTATCACACAGCCTCTAATTACTTCTTTGGCTTCTACTAGCTTTCCATTAGCTAGTTATATCGAATACGAGATATCTAACTTACTTGCAACTAACCCAAGTATATTCTTAAACTCTAGGGATACGAAGCTATAGTCGACACCAGTATCAAACAGCACAGATGCAAAATGTTGATTGATAGGGAATGTACCAGTGACTACGTTCGGATCCTGGCAAGCTTCCCTAGCTCCAATGTTGAAGACTCTTCCCTGAGTTTGGTTGTTCTTTGGGCAATCCCGCTTGAAGTGCCCTACATCACCGCAACCAAAACAACCTTGGCCGCGACCATTCGCATTTCCATTTCCGCCCTGGTTGTTATTTCCTCCGCGGTTTTCGTTACTAGCTTGATTCCCAAAACCACGACGATTTCCATTTCCACCTAAATTTTCATTTCCTCATTGATTGCGATTTCCAGTCCGATTCCCATTACCGTTGCGGTTTCCATTACCATTTCCACCAAATCCTCCATTCCTTCATCTAGCACCGTACCAGGACGCCTCCCTGGCATGCCCTACCTTGCCACAATTCTCACATTTCCCATACCTACATCGTCCTGTGTGATGATGCTGACAAATATCACACTTGGGCAGAGTACCCATGTATCCTTTTCCTTTGTTCTCAGAACTTGCAGCACCAGTCCTGACCTCGGCTGGTGGGTTAGCATCTCTAGGCTTGTTAGTACCGCTGTTGTTTCCTTGGGTACCCTTCTTGAAATTTGAGAACTTCCTTTTGTTTTCTCCAGACGACTCCACATGAGTCTCTTTCTTCTTCTGCTCGGAGATTGAAAACTTGCCCAATCTGATTGCTTCCTCAGTCAAAGACATACTCAAGTCAATGGCTTCAGTAATTGTTGGAGGCTTAGAAGTAGTCACCATGCTTAGTATTTGGGGTGCCAATCCCCAAATGAAACGTTCGGCTCGCTTGAACTCTGGTTCTACCATGTAAGGGACAACATGAGATAAATCATGGAATCTCTGCACATATTCTGCTATCTTAGGACCATCCATTTTCAGATTCCAAAACTCGGTTTCCAACTTCTGAATTTCTGCCCTTGAATAGTACTTCTTACGTATCAGCTCTTTCAAATCATCCCAAGTCATAGCATACGCTGCCGCCTCACCTAGAGTCTGAACCTGAAGGTTCCACCATGATAGGGCTCCATCTAGGAATATTCCAGAAATGTAAGTGACGTGATGGTCTGGCGCACACTTACTCATTCGTAGCACAGAATCTGTCTTCTCAGTCCATCTCACAAAGGCTACGGCACCTCCAGTACCGTCAAAGTTCAGAGGCTTGCTGTCTAGAAACTGCTTGTAAGTACAGCCTGTACACGGGCAACATCACTCACAGAAATCATTAGAAAACGCAGTTGGAAATGTCCAAACGTATTGTAATGTGTCTTAGGTGACTTAAACATTACCGTGAGGTGGGTTATTGATGTGCGTTAAAGTGTTATATATATTAGGTGTATATTTTAAGCCCCTTTAACACTTATTTAGCCAAGTTTTAAATTTATAAAACACGATATTTACTAACACTAGACACACATATGGGCAAGTGCACCCATCGTGAGCGTAGTATAGTGTTGGTAAGATACCGAGGTCGTCCAAGGACACAAGAGCTTTTAGTACCGGTTTATCCTCAACGTCTAATCAAAATAAAAAGTTTAGAAAAATGTTTTTAAGCTAAGAGAAATAAAAACTAACTAAAATGCTGAAAATAAAAAGAAAAAGAAAACAGATAGACAAGATGAATCACTTGGTTCCGACTCGTATCTAGTATAACCTTTGATTATTTCCGCACTTTTGCACATAATTAAGAGATTATCTTAGTTATTGTAGTAGGCCCCTCTTTTGAAGGTGACGTTACCCTCACCCCAGTAGTTTGAGTCAGCAAGGATACAATCCTAAAAGGGTGGATTATTGGAAGATAATGAATTAAGTTATTAATGCAATATTATGGTAGGCCCCGCTTTTGGCGGTGACGTTACCCTCGGCTAAGTAGTCTGAGTCAGCAGGGATACAGTCCTAAATAGCCGGGTTATAGTATTAATAGTAGTTAACTTATGAGGGGATCAAAGAGTTTGGACCCCCACCATCCAATACCGTGAAGTATTGAAGGAGGTCCTACTAAATTTGACCCAGGTCCATTGCAGGACCTCTAAACGCTGAACAATGGCAAGACCTTTACCAAACCATTCCCTTAACCCCCGACCAGGTAGCCAACATACCTCCATATAGATCGTGGAGATATGAATGGTGAAAATCTTTTATTTTATATAAACAGTAAAATAATGCCAAGACACCACGGATAAACGATAAGGAAAGATCACCTTCAACATAAGCAACTAGTTATTAAAGTCATTAATACAAAACCAAATAAAAAGTGCAAAAGATTAGAAATAAAAAGTATTACACTAAACACTTTGTCTTCACCAAGTGATGTAAGAGACTTAGGCAAACATGGCCTTGATTGTCAAGAACTCTTACGATCAATCTTGGATCCCGAGACGACTCACACACTCTATGATGGACAATGGATGATGGTGGTGGATGATGGTGTTATGGTGGTGGTGGGTGGTGGGTGAAGTGTGAGAGAGGTGGTGTGCCAAGGGATGAGTTAAAATGAAACCAAGCACTCCTATTTATAGGCTGGACAGAAGGCTGGGCACAGCCCCGTGTCCGCTGGACACGGCCCCGTGCCTGTCTGACACTCTCTCTCTTCATTAATTGTAATTCGCGATTACAATTAATGCGCCTGCTGTACTTTCGCCACGCCCCCGTGTTCGCTGGGCACGGCCCGTGGTGGGCAATAGAAGCTTCTATAGGTTTGTCTTTTCTGCTGCTTCTTGGGCACGGCCCCGTGCTGGCTGAGCACGGGGTGTGTTCAGTCTTCTGCCTTCTCTATTTTGCTTGGGAAGATACCGTTGAGGGGTCGGGCAGTCCACTAATGTTCCTTTTCTTGTATTTATGTTAGATTTAGCTGTCTTTTTGCTTCTTTTGTAAATTTGAGCTCATTTAATCTTGAAAATACAAAAGGAAGACAAAAACACTCTTTTTCCAACATTAGTACTTAAAAAGGGTTAGTTTTATGCCTCATTTGATGTAATTTATATGTTGCATTTTACACACATCAAATACCCCCACACTTGAACTTTTGCTTGTCCTCAAGCAAAACTCTTTAATATGTGGCTTACACTCCCAAATGGAATGGGTAGAAGAGAAGGTTTTGGGCTTGTCATAGAGTGTTGGGAATCCAAGATCTTTTTGGGTTTTATTTTTATCTATTTACAATCTTATTCGTTATGATTTGTTTAGAACTTTTCATAGGAGAAATTACTTATTTGGGCATAACATGCCTTTTTAAAATTCCATTTATATACAAGTTCACATACCTCACGGGAGAAATCACTCACACTCGGCCAAAGATGTATTTTTAGTGAATCACTCGAGAGCGGCATGGAACTTATTCCTACCATAGGCTTGCCAAGCAATCAATCCTCCTCCTTTTTAACTTTTATACCTTTGTAAATATCAAGAGGACTTTGTGGGTGAAGGGTTAGGCTTGGGTTAAAGGTAGGTGGTTGGGTTAGTGGTTAGTGGTTAGTAGAAAAAGGGTGAAAAAGCGTAACAAGTGTCGGTTTTCGTAGGATTTTCTATTTTTGTAACCTTTTATTCTGATGAAGCTTTTATTCAAACAAAGTTATTTTTGATGGACTTGTTTGTTTATTTTCTTTTGCTTCATCATCAACATATATATATATATATATATATATTTTTCAATCATATGAAAAAAAACCGAACTTGTTACTAAAACAAAGGGTTAAAAATGAAAAAGGTTTTGGTGGGTAAAAAGGGTGTTTGGTTTGGGTTATGAAATGAAAAGGTTTAGGCTCAAAGGGGCTAACTAGGGGGATTTTTGGGTAGGTGGTAAAAGAAAAAGAAAAAATAATGGTGTAGAAGAAAAAAGGGGTTAGTCCTAATGCCTCTATCATTTACTTACTCGGGTTTAAGTCGATAAGGACCGGGAATGTATCGTCATGGCAAGTTCTAGAGTCGTAAGAACCAAGCGGCTATTCACACAAGAAACGAAAAATGAGCATTTAGTCTAAGGATGTAAATTTGTATGCTCAATAAAGGCTCAAAACTCACTTTTGTGGGAATGGGTTTTTCTGTGATCAAGTATATATAATCAAATTTTAATTAAGCTTGTCATGCCGTTTCATAATTTTCTTATGTTGGTTCTTGTTGTCACGACGCTATCGGTTGTAAATTTGTAAAAATATAACCTTATTAATCTTATGATTCCTAACTTAAACTTTAGACAAGTAAAAAAAATGAAAATTTTTGAAAAAATTTGGGGTGTTTAGCGGTTCCAATAGAGTTTTGTGTAAGGCTTGTTATTAGGACTTGCAAAATTTCAAGGTTTTAGCATCCCCCCCACACTTAAATTACACATTGTCCTCAATGTGTCCCAAAAATAAATTTTTAGGTTGATTAGATGTGTAAAATGGTGTAAAAAGCAAAAAAATTGCGTTACTGGCAACCTGGACACAACCCCGTGTTGAGTGGACACGACCCCATGTTCAGGTGCCAGTAACGAGAACTTACAGAAGGTGAACACGGGGGCGTGTTGTCTGGACACGACCCCGTGTCTGTCAAGGTCTGCAGAATCTAAACAAACAGCAGGTTCAGGGGAATGGGCACGGGGGCGTGTCGGCTGGACACGACCCCGTGTGGACAGTCTGCAAATTCGAAAAACAGGTTTCTTTCTTCGTTTTTCCAGTCCCGGCTTTAAGAGTACTAATGCTTAGTACTTTAAGCCTCGAATGTACCTGCTTACCCAATAAACACTCCACCAAAACATAGCAAACATCCTACTTTTACCAAAGTTAACATCCAAGTCAAAGTTAAAATAAATGCAGAAAATAAAAGAAGTTAGGAAAAGTAAATTGTTCAATACTTGGCACGCAGGCCATCAATTGTTCAAGATTAAAAAGGGTTAACCTGGGGAGTCATTAATCAACCGCTTCCTCCTCTGTTCCTCTCGCCTACTCCATAGCATCGTCATCATCCCCTCCATGGCGTGCAATGTGGTCTCGTATGTATCCAACATCGTCTTGGATCTCGGATAGGTTTCTCTCTATAGCTCCGACCCGGTGGTAGGTGTTGCTCGCCATGTTATAGGTGTTCCTAGTACACATAAGGTTTTCCTGCAACAAATCATGCAAACTTTGAAAGTTAGGAAAACCGCCTCCCGAGGAGGATGATTGGCCCGGATCACCGTGGGGTTGGTATTGGTACTGATGATGTTGCGGAGCTGGGAGGACAAGCGCTTCTTTCGGGTTCCATGCATGACCTTGCATCCTTTGGAAGGTTACCGTCCCGTCTTCTGCCTCATAAATCAGGTTCATTGAGCGGCATATGTTAATATCCACCGTACCTGACCATGGGCTCCTCTCAAATGCCCTAGGTATGTGGGCGAAGTGCTTGAAGAGACGGTACACCCATCCCCCAAAGAAAATAGGCGTCGGCGCATTAGCAAGGCGGTTGTGATGCATGTTTCGGAGCATGAGGAACGGAACATCGAGCGGCCTGCGGTTGTGAATGCAGTGGAGGACAACCAAATCTCTTAACCCAACGACGCCACTACTGTCATGCCTTTGGCTAAGAGAGTAGCCGAGGAGCCTATGAATGTATCTGTATAGCGGATCCCTCAGCTTTGTACTCTTAGTGCTGCTCGGATTGTAGAACCCTTCTCCAATCTGAGCCCACATGGCTTGGCGTTCGTTGTCACCTACCTCTCTCATTCCCCCAGTATTTTCTTCATTTCCCGCATCCTCTTCCGCATACAACCCGATAATCGACCCAAATTGTGCCATAGAGATCGAATACTTCGTTCCGCCACATCAGAAAGCTACCCCGTCATTGTCGAACGGGTCGCACCTCGAGTTGAATGTGAAAGTGCTATAGAATTCCAACGTGCATTCGTGGACGGAACGGAGCCGAGTTGTTAGGGCGACTCTGAGTGGTCCCGTAACAATGTTGTTGAAACGGTCAATTTGATTCACCATGGTTAGCAATTCCGTGCAAGCTTGCCTCGGGTATTCCTCCGGCCTTGTTTGAAGAAATTCGTATCGAGCTCTTACATCTAGCTCATTGGCGTTAAATCTTGTGAACTTCCTGGCCATCTTGATGTTGTTAGAGCGATAGGAGACGTTGAAATTCTGCGAAAAATCGCCGGAAACCAGAGCTTTTTCGGGGAAACGGGGCGTGTGGAATGAAGTAACTGTTTTGAAAAAGGGGATTTATCCCGACTGCAGCGCGGACACGGCCCCATGTCCATCGGACACGGCCTCGTGCCGAGCGTGGTTTTGAATTTTTTTTTTTAAAGTGCTCGTGTGAGTGCCCTCTTTTTCCCATAAGCTATGGTTAGAAAACTTACCGCTTTATTTTGTTGTCTCAATCGTTCGTAACTTACCAGGCATGATTTTTTATTTTTCCACCGTTTGAAGCGAGATCTCTTCTTCTTCATCCTCAATGAATCCTTGATAGAGTTTCAGCCGTTGGCCATTGACTTTAAATGGAGGCCCATTTCGAGATTTAATTTCTACTGCACCGTGTGGGAAAATATGGGTGATGGAAAAATGTCCTGACCACCTAGACTTTAATTTAACAGGAAACAATCGAAGTCGTGAATTAAACAAAATAACTAAATCTCCTACCCGAAATTCATTAGGTTTAATATGTTTGTCATGCAAATTTTTCATTCGTTCCTTATAAATTTCAGAGTTTGAGTATGCATAATTCCTAAGCTCGTCTAATTCATTTAATTGACAAAATCGATTTTTACCAGCAAATTCTAAATCTAAGTTTACATTTTTGATTGCCCAGTAGGCTTTGTGTGCAATTTCTACTGGTAAGTGACAACTTTTTCCATAAACTAGCTTATATGGGGTTGTACCTATTGTTGTTTTATAAGCAGTTCGAAAAGCCCATAAAGCATCATCTAATTTATCAGCCCATCCCTTTTTATTTATCCCTACGGTTTTTTCAAGTATTCATTTTAAACCTCTATTAGTCACTTCGGCTTGTCCGTTGGTTTGAGGGTGATATGCTGTTGAGACCCGGTGATAGACCCCATATCTTGTTAAAAAATTTTCGAGTTGATGGTTGCAAAAATGGGTACCTCTATCACTTATTAAAGCTTTTGGTGTGCCAAAACGAGAGAATGATTTTTTCAGAAATTTTACCACGACTCTTCCATCATTTGTTGGAAGTGCCTCGGCCTCGGCCCATTTAGACAAGTAATCTACTGCCACAAGTATATATTTGTTTCCTTTCGATGGTGGGAAAGGTCCCATAAAGTCGAGTCCCCACACATCAAAAATTTCACAAACAAGAATGCCATTTTGTGGCATTTCGTTTTTGGAAGAAATATTACCTGTTCTTTGGCAAGCATCACATGTTTTTACAAGACTTTGGGCGTCTTTGTAAATGGTTGGCCAATAAAATCCTGAATCGAATACCTTTCGTGCGGTACTAGCAGCACCATGATGTCCTCCGTAAGGACCTTCATGACAATGGCGGAGAATTCTTCGTGCTTCACTACCATGTACGCATCGTCGGACGAGTTGGTCGGTACGCATTTTGAAAAGATATGGATCTTCCCAAAAGTAGTGCTTCACATTAGCAAAGAAATTTTTTCTTCGATGATGTGGCCACCCTTTTGCGACTATACCGCTAGCTAGGTAGTTAGTGTAGTCGGCGTACCATGGTTCTTCCTTGTATTCCACCATTTCCAGGGACTCAGTTGGGAATTTTTCGTTGATTTGCTCGTCCCTGGTTGCTTCCAAAGCTGGGTCTTCTAAGCGCGAAAGATGATCTGCAGCGGTGTTTTCTGCTCCTCTTTTGTCCTTGATTTCAATGTCAAATTCTTGGAGGAGTAGAATCCACCGAATCAAACGTGGTTTTGCATCTTGCTTTTTGAAGAGATATCGGATGGCTGCATGATCTGTATAAACTATAGTTTTAGAAAGAACAAGATAAGAACGAAATTTATCGAAAGCAAATACCACAGCTAGTAACTCTTTTTCAGTTGTTGTGTAATTCTCTTGTGCATCATTAAGTGTTTTACTAGCATAATAAATTGGGTGGAAATGCTTTTCTTTTCTTTGTCCCAAGACAGCTCCAACTGCAAAGTCACTAGCATCATACATGATTTCGAAAGGAAATTTCCAATCAGGCGCTATCATGATAGGTGCTTTGACTAACATTTCTTTTAAGGTGAGAAATGCTTGATTGTAATCATTGTCAAAGATGAAAGGAGCATCTTTTTCAAGTAATTTTGTTAGAGGTCTAGAAATTTTAGAAAAGTCTTTGATAAACCGCCTATAAAATTCGGCATGCCCTAGGAAACTTCTGATAGCTCTTACAGAGGATGGAGGTGGTAATCTAGAAATGGTATCTATTTTGGCTCGATCCACCTCCATTCCTTCGCATGAGATCTTGTGACCGAGTACTATTCCCTCCGTTACCATGAAATGGCATTTTTCCCAATTAAGGGCGAGGTTAGTTTCCTCACATCGGGATAGCATTCGTTCAAGGTTATCGAGGCATTGGTCATATGAATCCCCAAAGATAGAAAAATCATCCATGAAAACTTCCATTGTCTTTTCTATCATGTCATGGAAGATGGCTACCATGCAACGTTGGAATGTTGCTGGGGCATTACATAGACCAAATGGCATGCGTCGATAAGCAAAAGTTCCATAGGGACATGTGAAAGTTGTCTTTTCTTGGTCTTCGGGTGCTATCGGGATTTGAAAGTAACCTGAAAAACCATCCAAGAAACAATAAAATTTATGACCGGATAGTCTTTCTAACATTTGATCAATGAAGGGTAAAGGAAAGTGATCCTTTCTTGTTGCTTCATTTAATCATCTATAATCTATACATACTCTCCATCCTGTGACGGTTCTTGTTGGTATTAACTCATTTTTCTCGTTAGTTATTACCATCATACCTCCTTTCTTTGGAACTACTTGGACGGGACTCACCCAAGGACTATCGGAGATAGGATAGATAAGTCCGGCGTCAAGTAGTTTGATGACCTCGTTTTTAACCACTTCTTGAACATTTGGATTTACTCGACGTTGTGGCTGTATGACCGATTTGTAGTCATCATTCATCAAAATTTTGTGTGTGCACATAGAAGGGCTAATTCCTTTTATGTCTACAAGTTTCCAAGCTATTGCATTTTTATGTTTTTTCAAAAGATTAATTAATTTTTCCTTTTCTACGTTATCTAATTTAGACGAAATAATTACAGGTAAATTACCATCCTTGTCTAGAAAAGCATATTCCAAACCTTTTGGAAGTTCTTTGAGCTCAAGTGGTGGGTCTTTGGGAGACTCCTTATTTGGTTGCTCATTTCGATCAAGAACCTTAAAAGTTTGTTCTATAGCGACCTCTTCTTCAACAAAGTGGTCCATCTCTTCACTTGTATCGGGTGGTTCATCTTCATCTTCAATTAGGGGGTCATTATTGCCGAAAGGATATTTCATTGACCGTTCGAGATCGACACTTCTTTTAAATGCCCCTAATTGAAGAGGTAGATTTTTGAACTTCCGGTTTTTCAAAGCTTCGTGAGTTTTTACAAATGGTCGCCCCAACACTAGAGGAGCGTCATTGAGGATGACAAAGTCGGTTGGGATTACCATTTGATTTGCTTGAACCAAGACATCTTCAACTATACCGATTGATTTTATTACTTTCCGATTGGATAGAAAAATGGGTATTTGAAGTGGAGAAAAGTCACTAATACTTAATTTTTCGAAAATGTAGTTAGGCATTATGTTAACACAAAGATCTTTGTCGATTGTGACATTACTAATAAACGAATTTTGAAAGAAACATGGAACCGGTGTAATGTTAATTTCAAATGGGTCTTCTTTCATTAGTGAGGTTTGATCATTAGTTAACTTAACACTTACCGTTTCGTCAATTTTAGTGTTAGTGTTTAACTCTTTTAAAAACTTAGCATGAGTGGGTACTAAACAATGATTTTCAAAAGAAGGTGACAAGAGATTAATTTCTTCAAAATTAGACTCTTCTTGAATTTTAACGTTGTCGGACTCACCTTTTTTGTTGTTTAACTCATGTGTTGGTTTTTCACTTATTTGTTCTTCCATTTTTACACTTTCAGTTATCTCTTCCTTTTTTAACTCTTCTCTTGCGCGGGACTCCTCTTCCCTTGCGCGAGCTTCTTTTATACATCGATCGATAACTCTAATGTGTTCTAATATCCTATCGGTTACTTCGGTTATAGAAAAAGAATCGGTATTTTCTAAGCTTGAATCCGGTTGTTCGATCCTTTGTTCCTCATAATACCCATATGAAGTCGATGGTTCGCACCATTGTTCTTCATTGTAAGCATATGATGGATAAGGTTCGTAATTTTGTTCTTCATAATACTCATATGAGGTGGGTTGTTCACGCCATGATTCCTCATAATAAGCATACGAAGGTGGCGGCTCATATCTTGGTTCCTCAAAGTATGAGTATGAAGGCTCATACCTTGGTTCATCAAAATATGAGTATGAGGGAGGAGGTTCATACCTTTGGTCTTCATAGGATGTGTATGAAGTTGATGGCTCGTACCTGGGCTCCTCATAGTAGGTGTATGAATTGGATGGTTGATATGAGTGACTATTTTGAACTGAGCGTGCGTTACGACAATTAGTGCAATAATTACCCCTATAATCATCCTCCTCATAGGTGTAGTTGTAACCTCCTGAGTATTGATCCATAAGAACCACTCAGCAGACCACAACCGAGTCTCGAGATCAGAAAACAAAAATAAAAAGCGGAAACAGAAGGCTGGACACGGCCCCGTGTTCAGTGGACATGGCCCCGTGTTCAGGATCTGTATCTGGGCGTTTTAATTAAATTTACTGATTTCGTTGAGCACGGGGCGTGTTCAGTGAGCACGGCCCGTGTTCAAGCTTCTGTTACTGGGTGTTTTTATAAAAATGTGCAGCACGGTCCCGTGTTCAGCAAGCACGGCCCCGTGTACAGGCTACTGTAAATGCAGAACTAAACTAAAATGCAGAAAAATGTGCGCGCGTTTAAAAAGGTTTTGAAAAACTGATTAGGCCGTCGATTTTAAGATTTCTTAAAATCCTTGTGTCCCCGGCAACGGCGCCAAAAACTTGATGTGCGGTAAAGTGTTATATATATTAGGTGTATATTTTAAGCCCCTTTAACACTTATTTAGCCAAGTTTTAAATTTATAAAACACGATATTTACTAACACTAGACACACATATGGGCAAGTGCACCCATCGTGAGCGTAGTATAGTGTTGGTAAGATACCGAGGTCGTCCAAGGACACAAGAGCTTTTAGTACCGGTTTATCCTCAACGTCTAATCAAAATAAAAAGTTTAGAAAAATGTTTTTAAGCTAAGAGAAATAAAAACTAACTAAAATGCTGAAAATAAAAAGAAAAAGAAAACAGATAGACAAGATGAATCACTTGGTTCCGACTCGTATCTAGTATAACCTTTGATTATTTCCGCACTTTTACACATAATTAAGAGATTATCTTAGTTATTGTAGTAGGCCCCTCTTTTGAAGGTGACGTTACCCTCACCCCAGTAGTTTGAGTCAGCAAGGATACAATCCTAAAAGGGTGGATTATTTGAAGATAATGAATTAAGTTATTAATGCAATATTATGGTAGGCCCCGCTTTTGGCGGTGACGTTACCCTCGGCTAAGTAGTCTGAGTCAGCAGGGATACAGTCCTAAATAGCCGGGTTATAGTATTAATAGTAGTTAACTTATGAGGGGATCAAAGAGTTTGGACCCCCGCCATCCAATACCGTGAAGTATTGAAGGAGGTCCTACTAAATTTGACCCAGGTCCATTGCAGGACCTCTAAACGCTGAACAATGGCAAGACCTTTACCAAACCATTCCCTTAACCCCCGACCAGGTAGCCAACATACCTCCATATAGACCGTGGAGATATGAATGGTGAAAATCTTTTATTTTATATAGACAGTAAAATAATGCCAAGACACCACGGACAAACGATAAGGAAAGATCACCTTCAACATAAGCAACTAGTTATTAAAGTCATTAATACAAAACCAAATAAAAAGTGCAAAAGATTAGAAATAAAAAGTATTACACTAAACACTTTGTCTTCACCAAGTGATGTAAGAGACTTAGGCAAACATGGCCTTGATTGTCAAGAACTCTTACGATCAATCTTGGATCCCGAGACGACTCACACACTCTATGATGGACAATGGATGATGGTGGTGGATGATGGTGTTATGGTGGTGGTGGGTGGTGGGTGAAGTGTGAGAGAGGTGGTGTGCCAAGGGATGAGTTGAAATGAAACCAAGCACTCCTATTTATAGGCTGGACAGAAGGCTGGGCACGGCCCCGTGTCCGCTGGACACGGCCCCGTGCCTGTCTGACTCTCTCTCTCTCTTCATTAATTGTAATTCGCAATTACAATTAATGCGCCTGCTGTACTTTCGCCACGCCCCCATGTTCGCTGGGCACGGCCCGTGGTGGGCAATAGAAGCTTCTATAGGGTTGTCTTTTCTGCTGCTTCTTGGGCACGGCCCCGTGCTGGCTGAGCACGGGGCGTGTTCAGTCTTCTGCCTTCTCTATTTTGCTTGGGAAGATGCCGTTGAGGGGTCGGGCAGTCCACTAATGTTCCTTTTCTTGTATTTATGTTCGATTTAGCTGTCTTTTTGCTTCTTTTGTGAATTTGAGCTCATTTAATCCTGAAAATACAAAAGGAAGACAAAAACACTCTTTTTCCAACATTAGTACTTAAAAAGGGTTAGTTTTATGCCTCATTTGATGTAATTTATATGTAGCATTTTACACACATCAGTTATTCCCTGAGGTACCTCCGCTGTGTTCGGAGAGTAGGGCCTCATGTTGTGCGATTGCCTGTGAAATTCGTTTGTATAGTTCTGCCTCGGTTGTGGGCAGCTGAGTGTTCCTTCAAGGATGTATCTTCTAAAAAGAAGATTGTATAGGTCAGGTCTTATTCGTATAATAAATATATAGTACGTATGTATAATATCATTTATCATAGCAAGAAAGAATATATCATCACAATCATGGCACAAACATGTAAATCAACAACGTATTTAATGAGAACATGACGATTGAGCTTTCATTAATTATCGACCACAAAGTATTTTTACATGTTTTACAAGTGTATCATATCAAAAGGAACACAGGGTCACACTACCCTTGTCCAATAAGTCTACCAATCTACAGAAGTCATACAATCAAAAGGTGGTTTCCAAAAGGCTTCACAAGCTCGGCTCAATAGTGGTGCTCTCATCAAAAGTAATGCAACCTACATAAAACCAAAAACCAGCTATGCTGATGGTGGTGGTGGAGGAGGTGGAGGAAAGAAAAGCA